>RJWM01011736.1:0-58821 GCA_004363535.1 Dasyprocta punctata | reverse complement strand
AGGCTGAGGTAGGCGGAGCGTTGTGAGTTCGAGGCCGGCTTGGGCTACAACGTGAGTGCAAGGCCGGCCTGAGCTACACAGTGCGACCCTGCCTCAAAAAACCAGGGCCGGGAGTTTGGCTCAGCGGCTTACACGCCTGTCAGGCAGGTGCGAGGCTGTGAGCTCGATCCCCGGTGCCACAAAAAAAAAAAAAAAAAAAAAGTACTTACAATAAAGGCTTTGCTTTCTGAGTTAATTCTGGTACATAGTGTATATTGCCTTTAAACTCTGGCCTCTGCATACCTAAGCTTGATATTGAAGAATCCAAAATATGAGTACTAAGAGAGAGAAAGTGAGAGACAGAGAGAAAAGAAGACAAGGAGAAAAACATTGTGATGTTTAAAAAGCATTGTGAAGCTGAACAGAGTAAAGGAAGTTCTCAGTACTGCACTTGAAACTTTCTAGTAAGTTTGAGATTATATAAAAATCAAAAATTACCAAAATCTAAATAAATCAATAAATACACATCTTAGATGGATATTTATTTTCTCATTGATTTTCTGAACTTACATACAATTTTTTTGTTTTAAATTGGTATTTTCTCTTACAATTACACTTACATGTCATATTTTAGAATTCTTATTTTTAAAATATCTTCACCTGACATGGACTTTATTTGTGACTTACTTTTATGACTCAGAGAAGCGCTCTTAGAGTTAGCATGGGTGAAGCATAGCAGGACAAAATTTGGGGAGTTGAACAACCTGTATTTCAGTTTCACTTGTGATTTTTATTAGCTGCATTTATAGACAAGTTACTTAACTTCCCAATTTACTCGCTTATAACTATGTCATAGTGTTTTTCTGATGATTAATAAGATAATTAATATAGCTAAAAGACCCATAAATTACTGTGCACAGATAGGAGATATTTGTCCTCGTTTATAATAACTGGATTTTCTAATCTAAGGAGCAAGTGCATAATATGTTCACATCTACCTTTAAAATACAAGGTGGATTTACTTTTATGAAATCAAGGATTTTGAAACAAGATGGCAACCTCTCATGGCTTGCTCTTCATGTTAAAGAGGCAACAACGGAGAAAGATCAAGATATTGACAAGACTCAAACTCATACTTGATACCTGAAATAAATGTGTGAAAAATCTTTGCAGAGACATACAGAGTTAGTATGGATGAAGCTAGCTCAGGGCCCAGCATGCAAGAAAAATGACTAATTCAAACTAGTGTGATTCAAATCGTGGAATGATCTTAAAGCCCATTTTAAAGAGAAATTTATAGATTTCATTTTACTTACTAGAATGTGAAGAAAAATAAAGACAATCATTCAACTAATTAAGCTTGAAATAAATCAACAGAATAAATTCGAAAAACATAAGAAAAGGTAAACACATAATTAAGAGCGAAGTAAATAATACACAAAATGAAATACGAGGGAATTTACAAAACAAAAGCTTGTTGTTTGAAACAATGAATAAGATGTTTCTAGGTGATGACTCATCAATACAACCAATATAACCCAAAAAGAAAGAAAAACTTCAGTAAACAAAATGGAAACCAAAAAGTCACCTCATGTGATTATATTTGCCCTAACCAGGAAACCCAGTATGATATCCCTATGTTGAGGTTACTGAGCCCTAAGTAAATCTACAAAGTCTGTTTTGGCCTGTAAATGGCATTTTCGTGGCAGAAAAAGGTGACCGAGAAAGGCACAGTAAACAGAATTCTATGATACACATTACGGGCCATCACATCTCATTAAAAAACTTTTAGCCGGGCGTAGTGGCGCATGCCTTTAATCCCAGCACTCCGGAGGCTGAGGTAGGTGGAGCGTTGTGAGTTCGAGGCCGGCTTGGGCTACAACGCGAGCGCAAGGCTGGCCTGAGCTACATAGTGCGACCCTGCCTCAAAAAACCAGGGCTGGGGAGTTTGGCTCAGTGGCTTAAGTGCCTGCCCTGGCAAGCGCAAGGTTGTGAGTTCAATCCCTTTTGAGCCTCTCTGCTAGAGTTCGATACTTGAGCTGTCACATATTGGGATTTTTTTCACTATTTTTACATCATAAAAAGTTTGACATTTAATTTCATACGGCCCTATGTATTTGAATTCAGAAGCAAAAACCAGACCTTACTTATTTTTGAAGCATCAGCAATACCTACCACTGGCAATTGTGCACCGTTTGTATTCACTGAGTGTTTGCTTGATGAGAGCACAGTGTTGTCTACTGGTCCTCGCCTTAAACAACACTTGTGTTCATAGCAGGCCACTGGCACTTATTGAGGCGAAGTACACGAATACAGGCTGTATATGTCATTTAAATATTTAAAGTTGCAGATCCTCACTATTTACAAGGATAAAGACACCTCTCCCTATTACATAGGTGTCATTATTAAATAAGAAAACATAGCCATAGTAATTGTGTTCTTCAATAAACCTCTTTTACATATCTCATAATTGTCAAGTTATGACCTTTTTAATAGCTATTTAATGGTAAGCACAAGTACCCTTTTTTATGGCGCTCACGGTCTGGAAGGGGAAATATACATTGAAACTAGAAATGTTTATGAGTTTACTTAATGGGAGGTATATGAGACAACTGGATTTTCTTTAAAAGCTGGCAGCCCATATATGGAAAGGGATGCCTACATACTGTTGTGCACCAGAATATTGCTCTTTGCCTTAAGGTATGTTCTCCAAAATTCTTCATGTTAAAGTGCCTGGAATATTATGGGGAAATATAGATATCTGAGGAAAATGTAAACTTTCCATTTCTTTTATCTTATACTGTTCAATAGAGTTTTGTTCCCTCTCCAATCATTCCTTTCTAATTAACCTAAATAATCCATACTAAAAGCCAAAGCTGGGTGTAGTGGCACGCAGCTGTAATTCCAGCACTCTGGAGGCTGAAGCATGAGGATCACCACATACTGGAAAGGAGGCTGGACTACGTAGTGAGTTCATGGCCAGCCAGAAATACAGAACAACACCCTGTCTTGAACAAACCACTCTTCCCAAAAAATAAATGAATAAAATCCAGAGCCTCAAATTTGAGAAAAAAAGTACTAAGAGAAAACCGTGGACTTTGTCTCCAAGGTACTCTTAAATTCTGATCTCGTTTTGTTCATACGATCGGTGCTCCTGGACCACTTTGCCTTGTTTTCCACACAAATGCCTCCACTGAAATATGATAGTATGTGTCGCCAAGCTATTTAATTCTTTGGAGACTCTGTTTAACAATCATCCATTAGAAAATTGGTGCTGTAGATTCACTGAAAAACTGAAGTTAGAGATAAGGATCCCTCATATGTATGTAGAATTCAGTATCAATAAAACTGTTGTTTAAATTGTTTGATTCTTTCAAAAGAAAATGGCACCATATTATTCACTGAATCTTCTTTTTGTACAGCTGCTCAATTGATTGCTCAGTTTCTATATCTCATTTATTTCAAATTATAATCTGATTTCTCCTTTTAAGAGCACATATATATATGTGTGTGTGTGTGTGTGTGTGTGTGTGTGTGTGTATGCTTTCATGTATCTGAATAAGTGTTCACTCATTTTTAAAATTACATTTATTTTTAAGTTATATGTAAAACAAAATTTCCATATTAATGGTGCAACACTTGTTATTTCCTATCATGTAAACATTGCGTATGATTCAGTTAGATTCAACATATGAATCTCCTCAAACACTCATAATTTCTTTGTAGTGAAAACATTCAGAATTCTTTCTTTTAATTTTCTGAAATGCATAGTACATTACTTTTATCTATAGTCACCCTACTGTACATTAGCACACCATATTTCTTGCTCCTAACTGTACCTGTGTACCTTCCTATCCCATCCGCCATCCTTTGTACTCTCCCCATCTACTTTCACCCCCCATCTACTCCACCATGCTACTTTCAAGTGCCGTGAGATCAACTTTAGATTCCACATATGAACGCGATTCTGCACTACTTGACTTTTTGCATGATTTCTTTTGCTTAACATAATCATCTTTCAGTCCTCTGCATATTGTCACAGGTGACAGGGTTTCTTTTTTATGCACCATACTTTCTCTGTCAGTTGACAGACATGTGAGTGGTTTTCATTTCTTGGCCTTATGAATAGTGCTGCATTGAACATGGGAATACAGATGTTTCCTCAAAATATTAATGTGCTTTTTAATATGTACACTAGAGTGGGACTGTCAGATTAGATGGTAGCTCTATTTTTAATTGTTTGAAGAAACTCCACTCATTTTTATAGTGGCTGTACTAATTTACATTCCCATCAGCAGTATGTATGTGTTCTTTACCTCTGCCACACTCCTGCAGTGATTATTTTCTCATTTTGATAATTCTTACAGAGATGGGGTGATAAGTCATTGTTACTTTTAATTCCCTCAATTGTGCATTTTTTCCTACACATATTGGCTATCTGTAGGTCTTTTCAGAAATGTCTATTTAAGTCCATTGCCCAATTTTTAATCAGGTTATTTGATTTTGCTACTGAGTTTCTGCAGTTTCTTATATATTTTGAATATTAACCCCATCAGAAGAAGACTTGATAAATATTTTCCCATTCTATAGGTTATAGTTCACTCTACTGATTTTATTCCTTGCTGTACAGAAGCATTACATACAACACAATCCTACTTGTCTATTAGCTTTTGTTTCCTGTGCTTTTCAGGTCTTTTTGAAAAATTTCTTGCTCATTCCAATATTTTGAAGTAGTGCCATTATTTATTCTTGTAGAACTTTTTGTAGAAGATTTACATATAAGCCTTTAATCTGTTTTGAGATGATTTTTGTAACTGGTGTGAGATAAGTATCCATTTTTACTCTTTTGCAAGTGACTATTCAATTTTCTCAGTGCTGTATTTTAAAATCCTGTCTTCTTTACTGAATATTTTTAGCACCTTTGTCAAAAATTAGTTAAGTAGGTATGTGTGGAGTTAATTTTAGGATCTGTGCTATGCTGCTTTGGTCTTTGTGTCTATGATCATGCTAGTGCCATGCTGTTTGAATAACTACAATCCTTCTGCTTTATTGTTTTTGCTCAGGGTGACTCTGATACTATGGATATTTTTGTGGTTTCATACAAATTCTGGAATTGTTCTTTCCGGTTTTGTGGAGAGTGCCAATGGTATTTTAATCTCAATTCAGTATGTAGATCACCTAGGGCAATATGTACATTGTAGCAATACTGCTATTTCTAGTCTATAAACATGAATGTCTTTCGGGTTTTTTGTGTCTTTCAATTTATTTTATCATAAATTTATAGTTTTCTTTGTAGATTGGTTTAGCTTCATTAATTAAATTTATTCCTAAGCATTTTTGTTGTATAGTAAATGGAATTGTATTTTCATTATTATTTCAGATAATTTTCTAATAGCTTACAGCATTGCTACTAACATTTGTATTCTGATTTGTGTCCTGCAACTTTGCTGAATTTGTTGATTAGTTCTGATAACTATTTGGTGGAGTCTTTGAGGTTGCCTGTGTATAATATCATAAAACAGACACCCCCCACCCAAGCCTCTCCCTGGGACCAGCACCAGCCCAGATGCCTCTTCCACAGCCAGTAATTGAGGAATTCTGCCCTGATGTAGGCAAAATCATCATATTGGAACCAGCCTCTGGCTTCCATGCCATACATACTGCCATGAATACCACAATTTTATGTCTCACTGAGTCAACCTCGCCTCAAGATTGGAACAGCACTGAGGAAGGATCATGGTCCTCACTGCTATGCCAAGGGCCCATGACTACTTCATTCAGCCACAAGTGATACTGGTGGGAGAAGCTTGGTATACTCAGGCCATGAACATCTAGCTGGAATAAAGTTTATTCCAGAAACTCCACCTACAGGCACTGGCCTCAGGATGGGGGCCATGAGTATCTGCATCATGTTAGGTTTCACTAACCATGCACTGAACTCAAAGGCAAAGTCTTGACCCAACTTCCTCCTCTTAGCACATGGATTCTTGCTTCTTGCTGTGGTGCCCAAAGTTCCTTGCTTCTGAGTCTCATGCTACTAAAACCTGGACATTCTTGGAGATGTGCCCAGACCCATGCTTAGTTGGTGGTGACACAGGCTGAAACACAAGCCCACAACATCAGGGTGTGGTTCTCTGCCTGGTGCCAGGGCCAGATGTGAGGCACCATCTCTAAGCACTGGCCTGTGGCTAGCTGTGCTGCATGAGATTGGGATATGGATAGTGTAGACAGTCTTTTGACCATCAAGCTTATGCAAAACTGGTTTGCACTTGAGTTCCAGAGCTGCAGGGTCCTGTATAGTCTTAGAAGGGAGGATGTCCTAGGCTTACGCCAAGGCTGACAATGATTCAGGCCATGACTCAAGTCTTTCTTACTGGTATGCAGGTATCTGCCTGACGCTGGGGCAGATTTAGGAGCTCCATTGGCAAGCTCTGGCCTAGGAATAGAAGCCTTGGTTTCTCACTGCTGCTGGATCTCAGCACAGCAGGCCTAGCTCTGACCTGCAAGCCAAACCCTGTGCTAGTTTTCATGCTATGCTCCCAGGCTCCTTGTTACTTGGCTAGTGCAGTTTTAGTGGCTCAGTTCATTCATACCGTCCTGGGAGTAGATGTTCGGGGCTTTGACCAGCACAGGGTTTCACTGCCGCTAGCCTTGTGATGGGTTACATAGTTCTAATGCCTGGCAATCATTCTCTTTCCCTCTCCTAAGAGCTAGGGACTCTCTCTCCAGGTTGCTTGGAGTTGGAGGAGTTGTAATACCAGCAACTCTTCTTCCTGACACTTTCAGTGCAACTTTTCTGGTTATTTTATTAAAATTAGGTGCCACGGTCTCTCACTTGGCTGCCTTAGTTTTGTGAAGGAAGTTTGGAGAAGTAGCATCTAACACTTTAATCCATAAAGATTTATCTCAGTAAGATTAAAATCATAAAGATCTGACTGTATTTTTGTATGCACATTTCCACACTATAAATTTTCTGTAATTCAAATGAGATCAAGAGAAAACACAATAAAATCAGACTTTTCTATACTCCTTGCTAACTAGCATTTCCAAAACATCAGTACTCCTAATTAAAATGTACATGAGAGGTCAAAAACACTATTCAGATATTGCTCTGAAGAGTATCCTCTTGCAGACCAATTTTAAAGAGTTTTATAGGTTATAGGTTAAGTAATACTTCGGCAGTGTATTCTTTTTTTATTTTATAACATAAAAGAAAGTATAGGACATTAGAAAAACATCGGCAAGAAACACAAATGTTATGAATGCTATATTATTTTCAAAAGAACAATTCACAGTAAAATGAATTCTGAAAATGACACTTTGAAAACTACTTTTCACTCAATTTTTTTCTTGAACTATCTTAACTAATTTTTATATACATACATAGATTTTCTTTCAGTTTGTCAAGCAAGTGCAACAATACAATGATTACATATGTGTGATTTATTTATTTCACTGATAAGTATATTTTCAAGGAACATCCATTTGAGTATGAAAGTGTCTAGTTAATTGTTCTTTATACCTGAGTAGTATTACATTATATAGAAATACCACATCTTTTCTGTCCATTGCACAGTCAAGGGTCATTTAGGTTGTTTCCAAGATCTGGCTGTTATGAACTGTGTAGCTACAAAGATAGGTACACATATATCACTGTGGTACGACGTTTTTAGCTCTTTTGAGAAGACACCCAGAAGGGGAATAGCTGGGTCAAATGAGACCTCCAATCCTAGATTTGAGGAGACTCCACATTGACTTTCACAGTGGTTGCACAAACCTACATTCCCACCAACAGTGGAGAAGGGTTCCTTTTTGCCCACAGCCCCTCCAGCATTTGTTATTGGTTGACTTCTTAATACTAGCCATTCTTTCTGGAGTGAGGTGGAATCTCAGTGTTGTTTTCATTTGCATCTCTCGAATGACCAGTGCTGTTGAACATCTTTTCATGTATTTATTTGCTGTTTGTACTTCTTCATCTGAGAAGTGTGTGTTTATCTCAGATGCCCATTTTTGGATTGGGTCTTTAAATCTTGGAGGATTGATTTTTTTAAGTTCTTTATACATTCTCGATACTAATCCTTTATCTGAGGTACAGCTGGCCAACATTTTCTCCCACGTTGTGGGTTGGCTCTTCATTCTGTTGGTGGTTTCTCTTGCTGTGCAAAAGCTTTTCAATAGGATGAGATCCCATTTTTTGATTCTTTGCAATAGTTTCTGTGTAATCTGGGTTTTTTTTTCATAAAGTCTTTGCCTACACCAATGTCTTCAAGAGTTTTACCTACCCTATCTTTCAGCGGATTTAATGTTTCTGTTGTAATGCTGAGATCTTTAATCCATTAGGATTTTAACTTAGTGTATGGTGAAAGTTATGGGTCCAGTTTTAATCTTCGCCATGTGGAAAGCCAGTTTTTCCAACATCATTTATTAAAGAGAGTATCCTTCTTCCAATGAATGTGTTTGGCACCTTTGTCAGAGATAAGGCAGTTTAGTGTGTCTGCAGTTGTCTCTGCTATTGTTGTACCATCATATTTATACTATGGGTTTGCTTGGGTCCCTCATGCAATAGTACATTCTGTATAAACACTCAAGCATACAGTTGTGGTTGAGATGTTCCTTAATATAATTTTCTAAGTTTCCCAGGATTACAGAAAACATATCCAATATAATTCCTTCTTAAAACGAAGTCATCTGAGTAAAACTTAAATATTGGAAACACATGCAAAAATTGTCTCCGTAGAATTTGCACACGAAATCCAGGATGAAGTCTGAGCCATTAAGAATGTAACCACTTGTGATGTACTTCATCTGGATCATCTTTTTCACTTTGGTACAGTTTTCTAACTTTATTTCTAATCTGTCCAGTATATGCAAACATGCATACAATCTATAGTATGACTATGATGTATTCTTGGCATTTGTGAGGTAGAGAATATGCATCCCCTGCTTCATTGGGTGCCATCTACTCTGATGCGAATAATGAAAAGTGAATTGGAAAGTCTGAAGAACAGTGAGTGACCACCCATCAAAAGAGGTTATGATAAATAACATGACCTCTGAGTAAATTCGGATCCCACAAACATAAGAACCCAAGTAGAATATAAAATATATGAAGAAAATATATAGTAGAAGAAGGTAGTCTGATAATTGTATTTCAACTTGTTGGGAAAACCGATATTGTCTCCTGAGTGATCCTGCCACTCGGTACTAATAAAACAGTCACAGCAGTAAGCACCCCTGGCAGCTTACACTGGAGTATTCCTACTTGTCAATTCTTGCTGTCTTTTGTGTTCATTAAACTTCAGGAAACAAATACAAAGACATAAAATGCTTTCAGATAGCCTCCCACTTTGCCATTTGGAATCTATATGTTTCAATCACTTTCCTCTATCTGTCTGCATCAGTTGACATCTAGCGCAATGAATGAGACCAGATGCAGCAACAAATTGAGAAAAATAACCCAATAAAACTCTTGGCTTTTGCTTTGAGCTGCCTGTACTATGGGCAATACCAGATGGTAATCTCTGTGCCTAAAGTTTTTAACTCCTTAAGGAGTTCCAACAGAATCTTTGAGGGACAATGAAACACTAGGTACTTATCAAGGCTCGCATACATTCAGATGTACGTGTGTGTGTGCACACAATGCACATCTGAAGACACATCTGCTCCTTTTTACTTTAATCCTAGTATGTTGTCGAATTATTGAAATTACCCACCTTCTGCTTGTGGCCATAAAATCAACAACCCCTAGAGGAAAGGTTTTATTTGACAACTGCATTACTAAAAGATCTATGAAAAATATTAAGGACAAATACTTTGTTATACTCATAAAAAGCCAGTGAAGAAAACTGCAAAAATCACTTTTTATTTCTTGCCAAGGGCAAGAAAATATAAACATAAAGAGCAAACCAACCACAAACAGCATGGATATCACTACACATTCTTCATGTTTATGCATTATGTAATGAAAAAGGCTTTCTAGAAATACAAACTGTAAATACATCTTAGAGAAAAATGGAAATGAGAAAAAAGCTAAGATTTTTTGGGGGGTATAGGAATCTCATTTTTTTCCTTTTATCTTATCTATCTTCCTGTCACAGAAGAAAAACATCATAGGAGTGACAGCAAATCTTTTTCAAGGGCTCTGGTTAATCTAAAAAGATGGGTTTGTTAATGACAGTGTTGAAGCAAAGATAATAAGCTGGGAGGCATGATGCAGGTAGGCTCAAGGGTAGGTCAAATTTTTACAAAGCAAAATAAATTCAGTAACAAAGCTCAAAACATCCTACTATTTGTGCAATGTGGTTGGCCTATCAGAGGAGAGTTTCAAGGGGTAACACGGTTTTTCTTTTTTAATATCAACTATTACCATGATAGTGGTAATTATTTCACAGGTATATGTACAAATCTAAACCCATTAATCATATGCATTAAATACTTGCAGTTCTGTGCTTAATTATCCCCACATAAATCTGCTTTTAAAATATATATCATTTTAAATTGCAATTTAGGAATCATAAAAGTAAGGATTCAGTCTATCTTTATGTGTATGTATCATCAGCCTTTTTAAAATTGAAAGGTTAGGTATGCCTTAGTGAGTTAAGTAGCATATTAATACAAGACAAGTAATAGAATATGTCTTCTTCAAAGATTAACCATAATATTGACATATTTGGGAGGTGGAGAAACATACTTTTATATGACCTAAGTACAATATAGTATTTGGGCAAAATCACCACTGAGGAAGGCAGATGAACAAAGTGTATTCTGGCAATAATAGATCACAAAAACTTAGTCTTTTTATCTAACTGAGGCCTTGTACCTACTGCACTGCATGGTGAACACAGTTAATGATAACATATTGAAATGATAGATATGTTGATCAACTTGACTGAATCTTCTTACAATGTGTACATAGACCAAAACATCACATTTTGTCCCAAAAACATACACAATTATGTTTTGGTTATTAAAACAAATATATCAATTAATGGAGAAAGACAGAGAGAGAGAGAGAGAGAGAGAGAGAGAGAGAGAGAGAGAGAGAGAGAGAGAGAGGAAAGGAAAGGAAAGGAAAGGAAAGGAAAGGAAAGGAAAGGAAAGGAAAGGAAAAGAAAAGAAAAGAAAAGAAAAGAAAAGAAAAGAAAAGAAAAGAAAAGAAAAGAAAAGAAAAAAGGAGAGAAAGGGGAATCTTGTAATTTTCTGGTTACTCTTGCTTAGGATTTAACTGTGGGTCCTCTTTACACCAGTGAAGGGTTCTGCCTCTGACCAACACATCCAGCTCAACGGAAACCATTTTATTTTGAAATAAATAGATATGCCTATCATTTAGAAATAAGTGATCTTTTCTCCCCTTGCTTTCTCAACTCTTCAAAGGTAATCTGAAAGTTTATTAGCTCCTCTTTTATCCTACTCTTCTAACCCTTTTAGCACCTTTCAGAGTGAAAAGGTCATAGAATGAAGAAAGTACTGCAGTTTAAAAAACTCACTACAGGTCTCTAATATTGACATAGATAGCTGCCTTCTCTTATTTTCACTTCTGCTCTACTCTGACAGTAACTTTATACTGTATTCCCATTACAAGCCCTAACATAACAGTTGTTTTTCTAATAGGGCTATCAAAATTGCAAACTCATTTACTGCAAAAAACACAAATAGTTTCACTTAGCTAATTCTTATAACAACGGATTCACACTGTGCAGTCACTTATTTCACATCTACTCCTCACCAGAAACCTCTTGAGGTAAGTGCCCTTTGTTCCACTTTACAAGTAGTAAAATCAAGACAAAGAAAGGTTATGCAACTTGTACTATATGGAAATAAAATGGGACAAGGGAGGTGAAAACGTCTTAATCTACTGAATGTAAATTATAGGCACGAGACCTGTAGTGTAAAAGAATGAATCAGTGGTTGTATAAACCAAATAATTACAGCCCAATTTAAACAATCAGCTCATGGATCTTATGTGTACATGAACATACATAAACCCACTGAAATCCTTTAGGGAATGAAGTTGGATATAAACAATTCTAAATGAGGAAAATGGAGCAGGGGAATAATCAAGCAAGGAGACAGATAAACATCCGTACATATGAATCATATGGTAAAGTGCAATTGCTAAAACTGAGTTCAATTTGCCTTTAATGTCATGATCAAAATGAGCTTCAGGACAACCTAACAGTAGTATTATTGAAATTTCAGCAAGACATATCAATAACAAACTCAGTCAAGTCTATTTCAAGTCCTCATAAGATATTTAACATCTCTGGTCACTCTCTTCTAAATCATAGCACTTGACTGTAGTAGGCTCTACGTACTGTGACAAAAGCAATGGCTTAGCTGGGCTTAACAGTGCATTCCTATAATCACAGCACTCACTCAGGAGGCAGAGACAGGAGGATCGCTGCAAGTTTGAGGCCAGTCTGTTCTACAAAGTGAGTTCAAAGCCAGTCAGAACTGCATAGTGAAACCCTGTCCCCAAAAGACAAACAGTAATAATAATAATACTAAAGCAATGACTTCACAGATTTCCAAATTCCCCCATTGATAGCTCTTCAATTATAAGATTTACATTGTTCAGCATCTTCTATTTAGAAAACAGTGGTCAACTATTTTAGAATACATCAGATTCTTAGTGCCAACAATTCTTTTAATATAAAATTACTCAAACAGTACAAATACAAGACTGACTCTAACTTGTGATAGCTCTCATTGTACTATAAATATTTATAATATTTACAATTTAATGGCAATAAAATTACACAATATATTGAAGTAAGAACACCGCACAAAACATGATTTCCTTCATTATTTTATCAATACCTAATTCAAGTGCCAAGGATCTAAAACAGTGCCACTATAGATCACAAATACTCACATCATGTAGAAAAGCAAGAAATGGTTTTATTTGCTATATGATGTGGGGCAAGCACCTTAATCTTGTCAAGCTTCATTTTCTACTTCTGAAAATATGACTAATAATTAGAATCATGTAATAGGGTTGTTAAGCAGATTAAGTATGATACATACAAAATCTATCAATTTTGTTACTACTTCTCATCACTGATTTTACTATATGACTTTTGTTTTTACAAATCACAAATTCGTCTGCCCTTTGAACCGTTGCTGAAAGTCCACCAAAATCATGAGGATACCAGTGAAAAACATTCACTTATCCACTCATCCATTCAACAAATAATTATTGAAATTATGCTATACATTAGTCACTGCAGTAATCTGGGGAGATGGATAGGTGGTTGTGGAAGAGTCTCTACCTTTGAGATACCAAAGAGTTTCTTAAGGGAGAGAGCCATGGAAACACATAATAATGAAGTATAAGTGCAAGAACTTACACAATATGCAATATGAGGATCTTCTACAGAAAGAGGTGTGATGAAATGTCTAAAAGGAAGGAGTACGTGAGTTCTTAGAGGTGGTAATGTCAAATTAGATAAATGATTAACAAGGTTGGAGGTAAGTAAAGTGGGACAAAGAGGCTATTCCAGATTCTAGCATGACACAACACTGTGGGACCCAGAAATTTTAATTTGCTACTCCTGTAGCACAAAGCATAAGGAGGACGATGGTAGGAAAGGAGGAGGCACCACGTTGGTATGATAAATGCAGCACGCATTCACCTTGAAATGTTGTCTTTCTTTGCATTCATTTTATAGGTTCTCAGGTGTCAAGTTTGCTAAAGCATACATCAACTCTGTAAGTTTCAATAATGAAAGCTAATTTTTATCTAGGACTCACTACATACTGGTAATATTCTAAGGTTTATTATATTTGGTAACTTATTTAATTCTCACAATTCTCTCATGTAGATTCAAGTAAGCCACTTTACAAATAAGAAAATGAAGCCAGTAAGCTACTAACATGGTTTGCCCAAGCTCAGGAACATCTTCCCCTACTTGCTTTATTAAGTCAATTATTCCTCCTAGTAGAATGTGACATTCTAACTTTCCATATGCAATCTCTCAACATTTTCCCTGATCTCTTCATAGTACTTATTTTAACTCATAATCACTTTTGCGATAATTTTTTGTGGGAGACAACTTGAGCAGGTCCCCTTGAATGCAGAACAACTGCTGCAACTTTGATTATATTGAGACTTATTTCCTTATGTTGATATATACAGAGCTGACTATGGTATTTCCTTCTCTCTTCAATTGGCTCTACGCATTGCAAATAGGGCTAGCCGAGGTACTAGTATGTAATCTCTAAAGCCATCGGACAGTGTCCTGTTTCCTCCCATAATGATCTGTGTAAAATATATAGGCACAGCGGGATGGCAGAGGCAGTGAGCTCCAGAAATGTTGACTGGGTATGAGTCTCAAGAAAGAGGCTGTGAGTTCCCAGGGCATAAAGTTTGCATATCAGAAACTGAAGCAGCAGCATCCTAAAACAATTCAGTTGCTACCTTGATTGGGTTATACAAATTGATCCCTATGCATATCTTTATCTCTGCACTTTGCAGAGATACCTTACTCACTACCTGGCCAGCCAGCTCAAGTTACGTAGTGTAGTTCCCGCCATCCTCACTGTCACTCATCCTCAAGCCACCCCCTTGCTTCACTAGTTAATAAATTCTGGGAGAGGCCTAGGATCAAGGCCTTTGTCTGCATGTCCTCAGGAGGATTGGACTCAGGATCCCTTGGTTGCCCTTAACCTTGAATATGTCTCAGTGTCTTTACTCTCACTATGGGTTGCACTGGAGGGTAGATTGGAATTAACTTGCCAGGATTCCAATAATGTCTCAGTGGAATTATAAATACAACTTCCTGGATTGTGAGGAAGACTAAAGAAAGGATTACAGCACTTGGATTACTGTACTTAGTATTTGGAATTACAATAATTTTTGTTCTCTCGTTTTGGTTATTTTCAGGTCTCTGTCACTAGTATGCAAGTTTTATGCCTTGCTATTTTGAATTCCAAGTGCCAGTGTACTGCTTACAAGAATTGTGAGCATTCAATATGTACAGCTAGTGAATTTTCAGTTCAAAATTAAAGCAACCGAGGTGCAGGCAGAGAAACTGATTTCCTTAAAAGATACAGAAGGCATAACTTGAACTCATTTTAGTAAGACAGAAAGCTCTATTTCTACTATAATGTAGATCTACTTCGTAGAATTTGAGCAAAAGTTTTAAAATTGTTGTTCATAAGGTATTAACACTCTCTGATCTTTAATACTGTCCCAAATAAGAATCAACATCACAGGAGACTCTCTTAATCATTCTGGCTATTTTTTTATGAAACAGGGGAAATCTCCACTCACTTAGTTATGCAATGCTTTTGTTTCACAATACATATTCTTTTTAAAGCAGGGACCACAACCTAACAGCTCTTGCATTAAACTCTGAAGATGAATTTGGTTTGGACAACCTAGTATTATTTTAAAGAACTGAGTCTCAAGGTCTGTCTGACAGAGGGTAGGCCATCCCTACTGCTTTATATTTGATTCTTTCATATGTTTATTTTAAAAATAGTTATTAGAAATGATGGCAGAGCAAGCACAAGGCCGGTCTGAGCTACATAGTGCGACACAGCTTCAAAAAACTAGGGCTGGGAGTTCGGCTCAATGGCTTAAGCGCCTGACTGGCAGGTGCAAAGTCGTGAGTTTAATCCCCCGTGCCGAAAAAAAGAAAAAAGAAAAAAAAAAAAAAGAAAGAAATGATGGCAGCAAAGTGAGATAAACTGATTCACATTGCAGATGAAAATGAAGGTCATACAACTGTTTGAGAAAACATGGTACCACCTACCCTTGATCTAGCAGTCTTCAATAGTTTGTTGAATTGATCATTGTCTTTCATTTTAGTAAAACCATTTTTGACTAATTGGATGGCTTCCAACATTCACTAGCATTAGCTACTGCTTTGGTTTTCATTTGATTTTTGGTTATTGGTTGTAGTGAACTCTCTAGTCCACTGCACTAGCTCATTAAGACAAAGTTCCTTTGTGAGGAATGTGGGCTTAATTTCATTCTTCTACATGTAGATATCCAGTTTCCCCAGAAAGAGTTGATAAAGTAGTTGGATTTTTCCCAGAATATACATTTAGCTGCTTTGTCAAGAATCAGATGGGTGCTGTTGTTTGGGTTTGTTGTTGTGTCCTCTATTTTGTCACATAGGTCTATGTATCTACTTTTATGCCAGTGCCATTCTGTCTCTCTTTCTTTCACTGCGACTTTGAAATATAATATAAAATCAGATATTACTATGCCTCTAGCCTTGATCCTTCTGCTTAGGATTGCTTTGGCTATTCTGGGTCTTTGGGTTTCCATTTGAATTTTATGATTTTTTTTAGTTCAGTGGAAAATGCCATTGATATTTTGATGGGGATTACATTCAATCTGCAGATCACTTTTGTTAACATGGCTATTTTCAAAATATTTATAATATTTAATATTAATATTTAATATTTATTCTGCCAATTTATGAGCATGGGAGAGCTTTCTACTTTCTAGTGTCTTGATATGTTTCATTAGTATTCTGTAATTTTTCTTATAGAGGTCTTTAACTCCTTGGTTGTGTACTTATTTTTTTTAAGCTAATGTGAATGGAATAGTTTTCCTGATTTTTTCCTCAGTTTGTTCAATATTTGTGTAAAGAAAACCTATCGATTTGTAAAATGTTTACTGTTATTACTATTATATGTTTTGATAGAGAATAACTGTATTCATCTTAGGGAAGTGGTACACACACACATCATGCTTCGATCATTTTTTACCCTCCCCTTCACCATCCCCAAACCCTCTTTCCCTAGAATTCTCCCCCATCTCCACAAGGTCTACCTCCCTGCTGATCACCATCTATCTTTTATTTTGCTCTTCATTCATATTTTGTGTATCTGGTGTAGGAGAAATCATGTGATATTTAACCTTATGTTTCTGATTTATTTCAATTATCACTATGATCTCAAGATCCATATATGGAGATTTCTCAAAAAACTAAAAGTAGAAATTTTATTTGACCAAGCTATGCCTAGTCAAGGACTATCCCAGAAAAAAAAAGACATCATATTAATAGTGATGCTACTTATATTTATAGTAGCACAATTTACAATAGCCAAATTACAGTTGTGGCCTATACACCACAGATGAACGGGTAAAGCCACTGATTTTAAAAAATGATTTTCATTCATGTGTATTTGTACTACACAATGTTTACATTCCTTCTGCAGAATGGGTGCATGTACATAGCACATCAACTTGGAAAACATAACTTGGAAAGCATAAACAACAATGACTAAAATAGTTATGAGATATATATATATATATTTAAATGTATATATTTTGCATGCTACAAGAGATTAGTTTGGATATTCTGGAGGATAACTTTGTAAGATTTTTATTTAAAAACTCATTTATATATGCATTATGAGTAAATAAGCAACTTTTTTAAATAAGCAACTCTTATGAAGGATTCTGCCCTCAGAATACTATACATGGTAAGTGAAATGAGAACATTTTTCATCAAGTACTCTCTCAAATAATCTAGTATTTTATATATGCGTCAAGTATATACTAAAAATACACAGCATATTTAAAATTTAAAAATCATTATGTTAAAAGACACATTACCATTAATCCTCTTCAAAATAATGTCCCTCATTTTAAACACACTTATTCCATCATTCTTATCACTTTATGAAGCATTTGTGAATGTCTTTTTCCTCAACTGTCTTTACTTGCATTTTTGTGGCTGTCTTGATGTCCTAAATTGATTCAAAATGTTTACTTTTTGCAATGGTTGATTGTGTCAATTTGAGAAGTTGAGAAGTTTAACTAAACTGGCTCAGCAATTCTACAACCTAGGGTGTAGAACAACCAGGGTAGGGTGGCTCATCACCTGGATGATATAAAGGGAAAATGAGGAAGGATGGATCTGTTTCCATTCTTTAGAGGAGCCCCGGTCTTTGCCTTGACCTTGCACATCATCTCCTCACTTCCAGCACAGACTCTTTGGCTTCTATCTCAGATCCTTCAGTCTTCCATTGCAGACCCATTGGCCTCCTGATACAAACTTGCACAGGTCACTGCAGAGAACTCCAGACCTTGGACTGAAACCTTCAGTCTCCAGTGTACAGGCACCTTCTGCACTCTTTCTCATCCAACTCTATGGGTGGCCATTGTAAGCCAATCTTGTAAATGCCTATACCTTTGTATATCTTGTGTTATATCTGTTTTTAAATCCAAAACTGTCTTGGTTACTTTTCACTCGTTGCTGAGACAAAACACCTGACAGACAAACTAGGGAAGGAAAGGTTTATTTAGCTTACAGTTTTTGGAGGTTTCAGTCCACGATTAGCTGGCTCCAAGGCAGGGTGGCATTGCACAGGAACAACACTTCAAGGCAGCAGCCAAGCAAAAGCAGCCAGAGTAAAAAGGGGGCTGGGCAAGCCTCTTTTCTTCCTTTATACAGTACACAGGACACCCCACCACCAGGGTGGGTGTAGTATCCACAAATCTCCTTGCCCTGCTTTGCACAGGATGAGGATGTTTACAAAGTAAGACCCCTGGCTCCCTCCTGAGTCTCTCAGTTAAACTTTTGACCTTCTCAAATAGTAACAATGACCAGGTAACTGTGCTCTACAACCCAGGATGTAGAGCTGCTGAGTTACTTAATTAAGCTTCTAGACTTCTCAAGTTGACACAATGTATAAACCGTAACAAAAACACTCACTGATTCACCTTTCATGGGCATTTTGACTTTGAGTCAGAGCAGAAGTCACATGACACCAAATCTGGTGAAGAAGGTAGATGAGGACACACCATAATGTTTTTAATATTTAGCAGAAATTTCCAGAAACATTTGAATTGATTCAGGCTATCAAGGCAGCAAAAAAAAAAAAAAAAAAAAAAGAAAAAGCTTCTCGTGAAAGAGGGCTTTTAGAATGCTTCCAAAAGTAGAAACAATCATGGAATAAATGTATTTAAACTGAGGGGAGGGCCGGGAGTTTGGCTCAGTGCCTTAAGTGCCTGTCTGGCTGGCGTGAGGTTGTGAGTTTGATCCCCAGTGCCGCAAAAAAATAAATAAATAAAAATTTAAAAAAATTAAAATAAAAATAAAGTGAGGGGAAGTCTTTTGATAGGTATTCACAGGAATGTGTCTTTTACTGTATTTTTTTAAGTCAAATATTCAGTGGCTGTGCATACTTATAATTCTAGGAAGCTGGGAACGTGAGGCAGGATGGTCGAATGTTCATGTTCAGCCTGGGCAACTTAGGGACTTAATGAATTCCTGTTTTAAAACAAAAAACCATAAGTGCTAGGAATGTAGCTCAGTGAGAAGGCCTTGAGTTTACTTCCCAGGATGGCAAACAAATAATTAATTAGGCAACAAATATTTCATATATGTAAATATATATATTATATATATGAGCTTCACAAATGTGAAATTGTATACATTCAAAAATATCTGTAAAACTTATATATGAAGAAAACCATAACTAGATATATCAGAGTCAAACTTTCAAAGCTGAAGTTAATGAAAAAAACTGTTGAAAGCAATCACAGAAATATGAGTTTTTTCAATGATCCTGTATTTCTCATCAAAAATAAGGATAGCATATGACAGTGAAACAGGCCAAGCATGGTGGTGCATGCCTATAATCCCAGCACTCAGTAAGGAGGCTGAGACAGGAAAATTGTTGTGAGTTTGAGGCCAGCTTGGACTACAAAATGATTTCAAGGTTAGCTTGAACTGCATAATGAAACCCTGTCCCCAAAAGAAAAAAAAAAAAAAAAGACAGTGAAACAATGTTTCCAAAGTGATGGAAGGGTGTGTGTGTGGGGTAGAATCCTTCTATCAGTGAATCTGAGTCAAGTGCAATATGTCTCAAAAAGGAAGGTATAAGAGAATACTGTAATTCCAGATGAAGAAAAATTAAGGGAGTCATTTTCCTGAAGACCTACTATATAAGAAATGCTAAAAGAAATTCTCCAGGCTAAAGAAAAATGTCGCAAAAATAAATTTTAAAAAATCATTACAATTAGGAAAATTTTGAGCAAATACAAAACACATTTTTTCTTAAATATATATGATTTCATAAAGCACGATTATAATACTACCTTGTTCAGTTTTTAATTTATGTAGAGGTAATACATATCACAATTATGGCACAAAAGACAGGAAGAGTGTAAAAGGAACATAGGAAGTTGGGACTTTATTCATTGTGAAGTGGTAGAATAAAATTACCAAGTGGGCTTTAAAAGTTTACGAATAGAGCCAGGTGTGGTGGCGCACACCTTTAATCCCAGCACTCGGGAGGCTGAGGTAGGCGGAGCGTTGTGAGTTCGAGGCCGACTTGGGCCACAACGTGAGCGCAAGGCCGGCCTGAGCTACATAGTGCAACCCTGCCTCTAAAAACTAGGGCCAGGAGTTTGGCTCAGCAGCTTAAGCGCCTGTCTGGCAGGTGTGAAGCTGTGAGTTCGATCCACGGTGCCGCAAAAAAAAAAAAAAAAAAAAAAGTTTACAAATAGAGATTTGCAACTGTTAGAATGACCACTGAGTAGCTCAGATAAAGAGATTTATCAAAATCTCACCTTAAAAATAAAGACAAGTTGAAAATTAACGAATGGAAAATTATATACCATTACAAGGAATTAACATAGGAAGACGAGAACAGACAATATTATATAAATGTAGACACTAAGACAAGGAAAATGATGAATAGGTCCATGTCTTTATGATTAAGGGATCAATTCTTCAGGAAGACGTAAATATTACAAATGTACATGTGATTAATATTAGCGCCTCAAAACCTATGACAAAAAATTCTCTTATATTTGGGTGACAGATGTCTACTGTCAGGTTCATTGAGCTAAAAATAAAGCCAGACTTCAATGAGAAAAGACTGACTCTTCGTGGCACTTTCCTCCAGGCAGAACCACTGACTCTGTGTAACCCTGTCTGCAGTAACTCCCCCGTCAAAATCCTTAATTTGCTTACTTCTGTGAGGGTGCTGTTACCACATCAGGAAAAGTTCACAGGTTTTACTAATTATGGCACAGATATTTTTGGAGATGGGGAGAAAATAAATCTACTACAACTGCGTGTCTATTGATTTTTAAGGTAAATTATAAAAATCTTTCCCACAAAAAATTATGAAAACAGATTCTTCCTGTGAAATTCTATAAAGTATTCAAGAAGAAAAAGCACCACATTCTTATTCAGAAAATAGACAAAGAGAAATTATTGCCCAACTAATTGTATGAGGGCAGCGCAATTTCATTGCCAAACCCAATAAAGACATTTTGTAAAAAGAACATTAACGATCAACAACCCTCACTAATATACAAACAATTTTAAAAAATATAAGAAAATGAAGTTCAACAATACATTTGAAAGATAATGATTCATGAATAAATAAGAATTAACCACTGGAATGTCAAGTTGGTTTAATACTAAAAAACCAATTATTGCAATTAATTATTTTAAAAATAAATAATAAAAATACATTCATTGCCTTTCATAATAAAAATGCATATTAACAAATTTAATGTTCATTCATGATAAAACATTTTTTCACTTATAAATAGTGGGTGGAAGTCTTCATATTTCAATAAAAATACATGTAATATTTATTTATTTATTTATTTTTGTGGCACTGGGGATCAAACTTACAACCTCGTGCCTGCCAGGCAGGCGTTTGAGCCACTGAGCCAAACTCCTAGCCCTAGTTTTTTGAGACATGGTTGCGCTATGTAGTTCAGGCCAGTCTTGCAGTCACGTTGTAGCCCAAGCCATCCTCAAACTCACAATGCTCTGCCTACCTCAGCCTCCCGAGTGCTGAAATTAAAGGCTTGTGCAACCACGGCGGGCCTGTATTATCATATCTTTTTTAAATTTTTTTTATTTTAAAGATAATAACATCCAATAAAACATAACAGAACAAAGTCAAACAAAACAAAGCAGTAGAACTGGTACAGAACTTCAAAGAAAGATACTATGAAAACAATAGCTACTATAGTATATTTTGTTATTTTCAGAATAGCTCACCATATCTAATGGTGAAAACAATATCTTCTCCATAAATTCTGGCACAAGAAATTATATCTTATTGTACAACTTCTTTCAACATCGTACTGGCAATAAATGAAAGGAAATGACGTAATTGGCACTGTCAGATGGTTAAAATCACACTAGTAGATACGCAGTGGTACTTTAATTTGCAATTTCCTCATGAAAAATAATACTGAATAGCATGAAATGTTTGTTTACCTCCATATTTTCTTCCATTGTGAGGTGTTAGATCTTTTTCCCATTATAAAATTGGATCGCTTGTTTGCTTATTTCTGAGTTTTAAGAGTTCATTTGATATTTTGTGTGTGTATCATTTACTTAAAAGATATTTCACGAGACAACACATTTGGGACCCCTCCTTTCTCTCAGGAGTTATTCCTATTCCTCATTCCTATTCCTTAATAAATTTTGTTACTCTTAACCTCTGTTGTTCCTTAGAATTCGTTCTTTAACACAGGAGAACAACTGTCAGAGGAGTGATTTACATTTGTGCTTTACATATGCCAACTAAGAGTGAAACAAAAAGTTTTAGTCACCCTTTTTCTTCTATCACATACATGTAAGAAAGGAAAAACTGATAAAGGTGAGTTTACTAACATGCAATTTGAGATTGCTAGTCAATGTGTACAAACTTTAATATGTGACTTTCTTAAGTGCATTACAGACACCAGTAGATACATATTTTCATAGTGGGTTTAAGTAGAGCCTAGCCAGTATTGCTATGGAGAGAAATTGCACAGGTGACTAGATAGAGAACCCAAAATGTCCCAGAGACCTCTTTGTCCTAAGATCCAGTGCTGAGATTTCTTCTGGACTATTGCCTGTCTCTATCTGTCCCCAGAAATGATATATCTCTATTGCAAACTGAAATTTTAGAAATTTTTTATTAAGAATTATTAATTAGAAAGTAAACCCTAAACAATATAGCTGGAGCAATTTCAATCTGTCCTTTCTTTCAAAAAGTTAAAAAGCGGCCATTTAAGTTCTTTACTTATTGGTTTAATTTTCCGTTTGGCAATGAATTTGGAGTCAATCATAGCTTTTGTCTCTGGAGTGATGTTTTGCTAAGGATTAGAAACCCACCCTGGGAAAGCTCTTGATTTTAATTGTCTTTCTGCCTTTGAGATGGTTAGGATTTAGTTCTTAAGAGTCATTCTTTTCTGTTCCTTCTCCACTGCTCTGCCCTTGAGAAATAACAAAGTATACAACAGTGTTTGGTCCAATGCAATTCTTTCCACTGCAGTTGCTGGATTTCAGGACCAAATTTCCAGGATTGTGAGTCTCCCCTTTCTGGGACCCTTCCAGAATGAAGCAGACTTTTACTTATCTCTGATCCTTATTCTAAAAATCTGGGCTAGATTTAATATTCAAACCATCAAAGAATAAATGTAAAAGTTGTAATCCAAATATATCTGCCTTTCTTCCCTTAGACAGACTGGAGATTAACTCCCTTCACTTCCTTCTCTCCTCAAGAATGCTATACTACAGAACAAACTGGCTCGATTTTATAGCATCTATAAGTTCACTGATAGAACAAAAATGTTCCCAGAGACCAATCAGATAAACCATATGCCCAAGGCCCATCTTAAAAACCGTCAATCTTTCACAGGTGTAGAAGGTTTTTATTCTTTCTGATTATTACAAGAGGTCTCCATTAATTGACCTATAAAAAGTTCTGACTAGTCTACTTACAGTAACAAACCTAAAACCTAAAAGAGTTATTGTAACTGAATTGGCCAAATACATCTGAGTGCATTCTGGTCTAATCAACAATTGTCTTATGTGTGCCTGTCTCTGTCCAATTTGTGACTGGTTGCAACATCTACAGTTGTTTTGTTTAAACTCAACAATTTATTTTATTTTATTTATTTTGCTTTTTTGGATTTTTAAAATATTTATGTCTACAATTTCAGTTGGCTTATAGATAAATGTCTTTAGAGTTAAGGACACATTTCCACCCAGGTTGCCAGTTGATCAAAATGATGTGAAGACTGGTTTTACAAATGCAATGCACGCTGTTGATTGTTGTCTGTATACAATAACTTGGGAGTCTTTCACTGGTCAAGAATACAGTGATAATTGTGATCTCATTCTCATAGATTATCTGAAAAATTCATTAAGATAATTAGGCTTGGAGAAACTATTAGAAGAGACTCCCATTTGTGAATAAAGGAGCAGCTGCCTCGAAACTAATAGAACCCCAGTCTTTATTCATTAATAGGGCCCCAATAATTTCCGTAGCCTTATGTGAGGCACCCCAATAAATATTGATAAAACTATCACTGTCATATGTTTACACTGATTATCATCAAAAGGTTAAGATTTCTGTAGGCAAAACAGCAAGGTTTTCTTATTAAAAGATATAGTTGACGCAAAACTAAATTAAGAGACAGAGGTTTCCACATAACCGTGACACTCATTATTGCTAATTTCATGGTATACTTAATGTATTCATGCTTTCCAGGTGTATGGATCTTCTAAGTTATAAAACCAGGACTGTTTATACAACCTTTTTGTTTAGACTCAAATATCTGCCTTTGTCTTGTGCTCCAGCTACTTATGATAAAAGGTACATGGCAAGCCAGCATGAAACCACCACTCAAATGATAATTCTTTTTAAAGCTCATGTGATATATATGTGCCAATGTGATATTATATGTATGTCACTACTTAGAGATGCTCAGGCACTGAGCAGTTCACAGAATGTCACATGCTTCCTTGATGACATCCTACTAAAGATAACAAATTAGGGGAAAACTTCTTTGTGTACTGGATGGAGATGATTGAACAAAAAGGCTATTCTATACTAAGATATAGATTCAAATGTGTTTCAAGATAATAACATAATTGTCATGCTGGAATACTGTGTGTGGCTCATGATCTCAAGTTTTCTTTGTAAAACTTTAAAATTGTTTTATGTTGACATTCTTCAGGGGATAACCTTCTGAAATAACCATCATTGGTAAGAAATAAGAGTCCTCTGGCTATACTTTATATTTCAAAATGCTTGCTATTCAGGTGAGATTAAAGTAGTTAAACGCAATGCTCCCACTGCAGTACTAATGTAACTGATCTCTTCTGGGGATTCAACAACTGAAGTTTGGAGACCAGAACTAGAAAGATAACTGGGCTAAGAGGACAGTCAATATTTTGACTCTGGCTTTCCAAGGTCAATGAGGACATAAGACATGATCCTACAACTTTAGCGAGAGAGCAGGTGGATTTTTGAACCTCAGAAGACAGGAATCAACGAATATACAATGTGCCAAAAATGAAGGTCACCAATGACAAACAAAACAATTCCCATGCTTTCATAAAAGCAACATGGGAAAGCAAGACAATGACCCATCCTGTTGCTGACACTCACAGATGAACTGAGAGGCTCTGCACATGGTTCCAAAAGTAATGCCTTGTACTCTGAATAACTACTATGAGGACAACAAGATGCAATGCTTTAATTATTGTAACTGTCCTACTAACCTGATTTGAAATTGTTTTATTATTGTTTTATTTTTTCATTTTAATTAAAAAGTAATGCCTGGGGAGACTTAACTTGATAGACAGTAAAAGGTTAATTTTGATTAACACAGGTCTCACTTTAAATTTGTCTAAAACACCCAACATAAAAGTATAACCAAAAGATCTATAAAAACAACACTATAATAATAAAAGCTAGATATAAACAGGAGCTCTAATCACTGGCCCCTTCTGGCAGTTTCCAGCTACATGAGTACCTGAGCACTTTTGTGGTTCAGTGAGGCTAAAAACCTATGACAGAGGCTATGAAATCTCGGTAAGAGTCTTTAAATTTTTAGCTAAACTTGTCCTTCAAAACCACCAAACTCTCCATCTTCTTACAGCTAAAGTTAGCAGGACGTATGACAAGAAATGTAAGACTTATGGATAACCTCCATCAGTAGAGGAATCTAGGAGCCAACTGCTTACAACTGCTATTCCAGTCTCTTAAGAGCAGTTTCTGGATGTGGCTTTCTCCAACCTACCTTTCCATTCTCGTGCTCATGCTTTGATTATATATGTTTTAATTTCTTGGGAAATTTATATGATCTTGTCTAGAGGCTGCCAAATTCTGAGTGATCATGCAGATGAAACCAATGACCAATGTGCCAGACTCTTTTTACTGAGATTCACTAGATCAAACTTGTGAAGGGAGCTGTAACTACTAAAGTGCAACTGAAACTCACGAGATCAGACTTGTGAAGGGAGTTCATAACTATTTAATGCCCCTTAGATTTCCTCTCTGGAGAAGTCCCCTGACTGCAGTTTCCACTACACTGACCCTTCTCAGCTTGAAGAAGCTACATGGAAACATTGCCCCTTCTCCCCTAACCACAGTTAGAGATACCTCTTCAGAGGGGGAAATATTATACAGAGCTAAATCAGGTAGGAAATAATACGCAGTCAGATAGGGCTAGGCCTTCAAGGGAGGCAGTGCAGAAGATGAGAACATATCAAAACTGTGACTGGAGAAGATTAAAATCACAATGGCCAGATTTACATACTTCCTTAAGGAAGTCTGAAATTATTGGTATCACCACCCTTTTGATAGTTCCCATATAAATAAACCATTATCTCTTTAAGGGTAGGTCATTCTCTCCCACACACCAAGACTAAATCTAAGTCTAAGTCTACTACTAAAACTAAGACTAAGACTAAGTCTAAGACTAAGACAGACTACTAAGACTAAGACTAAGACTACTAAGACAAAACTAAGAATACAAATTATCAACCAAGGTCAGTGATGTCATTCATATGCCCTTGCTACTATTCAATCAATATTAGCCAAGAGACTATACTTGTAATCTTATTGGTTAATTATAATTTGACCCATGTTGTACCTACTCCCTGTGACTTTGCTCTATAAAACTTTCTTAGAGAAGTAGGTTCTTGGGCAAACCATCCAGGACTCTACTTTTCTCTCAGGAGCTATTCCTATCTCCTATTCCTATTACCTATCTCTCCACCCCAGTAAGCTTTCCTACTCCTAAAAAAATAGGTATTTCACAAAGTATAAGTACTTATTTATAATGAGCCTGTTTTAATTTAGAAATCTATAGCTTTTACATTTAGTTATATGATAAATTTTTGTGCCGAAAATACACATAACATAAATCTAATATTAGTGACTTATTAAATAAAAAAATGCAACAATTATTACTTTCTACTTCTAGAACTTTGCCAGCTCCCCAAAAGGAACTCAATACTCCTTAAGCTGTGACATCCCATTCCTATTTCTAGCCTCCAGAACACAGAAACAATTTTTTATGAATTTGACTAATATGGTATGGGATTTTAATAAGGTTTGCATTGAATCTGTAATTTACTATGAGGAATTATTGATCACTTATAGTAAAATACCTAAACCATGAGCTCAGGATGACATTACATTTATTCATGTCTTTTTAAGTTTCTTTTAACAATATTCTGTACTTTTCAATATACAAATTTTTTCACCTTTTCAGGAAAATGTACTCCTAAGTTGTTTTTGTTTTTGCTTTTTTTTTTCTTATAGATGTTATGGTAAATTGAATTGTCTTGACTTACACTTTGGACTGTTTATTGCAAGTATAGAAATACAACATATTTTGAACACTGAATTTGTTCTCTGAAACTTTGTTGATTTTGTTTATAGTAATCTAGTTATTAAAGTAAAAATTTAAGAATTTTGTTAGAGTCTTAAGATGAAACTGTTGATTTTGTTTATAAGAATCTAATTCTTAAATTTAATAAATTTAAGAACTTTATTACTTAGGATGATGTCTTAGGATCATGCTATCTGTAAACAGAGATAGCTTCACTTCTCTAATTTAGATGCATTCATTTGTTTTTTACTGTTGAATTTTTTTGTCTAGAACTTCAGTATAATATTGAAATGCAGTGACAAAAGCAGCAATCTTTTCTTGATGCCATCTTTGCAGAGACGTTTTCACTACTTTACATTTCAGTATGTCAGTGATGTGTACTTCACAAATTCCCTTTATAATGTTCACTAAATTTTCTTCTAATACCAATTTGCTGAGTGTTTTTATTATTAAAAGGTGATAAATATTGTGATTTTTCTGTAACAGTCTGAAAGAGCTTGTTTTCTTCATTCTATTAATGTATAGTGCATTAATTCATTTTTATTTGCTGAATTATCTTTGCATTCCTAGAATAAATCTCACTTGGTCATGGTATGTGACCCTTTAAATATACTAATGGTTTTAGTTACCAAGAATTCTGTTGAGAATGTTTGCTTCTCCACTGCAAAAAGGACATTGTAATGCAGTTTTCTTGGAGTGTCCTTTTCTATAGTGTCTTTTTACCAGTATGATGTTTGCTTCATAGTACAGTTTAAGAGGTGATCTTTTCTCTTCGTTCTTGGTATTTTTTGTTTTGTTTTGTTTTGTTTTGTTTTTGTGGGAGAGAGAAGCATTTAACAAGGATTGATATTCGGCCATGTTTCTCTGTTTCCTTGTTTGGGAGTTTCTCTTCTTGATTCTCACATATAGATTTGTTTGGAATTTCTATGTTTTATTGTTATTGTTCTTAATTTCCATATTTTTATGAATCCATTTCATCTAACTTGTGTCATTTATTGGAATATAATTGTTCACGACATTATCATGCATTCATTTTTTTTTTCGGCACTGGGGATCAAACTCACAACTTCGCACCTACCAGACAGGTGCTTAAGCCAATGAGACAAACTCCCAGCCCTGGTTTTTTTGAGGCAGGGTCGCACTATGTAGCTCAGGCCGGTCTTGTGCTCGCGTTGTAGCTGAAGCCGGCCTCTAACTCACAACGCTCCTCCTACCTCAGCCTCCCGAGTGCTGGGATTAAAGGCGTGCGCCACCATGCCCTGCTGCATTCATTTTTATATCTGTTAAGTCAATTGAAATGTCTGCACTTCTGGTTCTGACTGTAGTCATTTGCATCTTCCCTCCTTTTAGTTTAGCTAAAGATTTTTAATGATTGAGTCATTTAATTCTTCCACTATGAAATAAAACTTGAATTAAGTAACAAAAATACAAAACATACACATATGTGGTAGTTAAGAAACATATTCTTAAATAGCCAATGGGTCAGAATATCACAAGAAAAAACAGAAAATACTTAGAAACAAGGGAAAATGAAAGCACAGCATAGCAAAACCTATGAGATGCAGCTAAAACAATGCTCAGAGGGAGTGAACAGCTTAAAAATGCCACATCAATAACCTAACTACCTGTGAAGGGAACTGGAAAAAAAGAGCAAGCTGAACGCAGAGTGAGCAGAAGTAAAGAAATAGTAAAGACCAAAACAGAAA
Organism: Dasyprocta punctata; assembly: GCA_004363535.1. Lineage (NCBI taxonomy): Eukaryota > Metazoa > Chordata > Mammalia > Rodentia > Dasyproctidae > Dasyprocta > Dasyprocta punctata. The sequence goes on along the minus strand of RJWM01011736.1, from coordinate 29,514 downwards.
TCAAGAAAACAGAATCTAGAAAATGCATAAGAAGATTGAATGGAACCAAAAGTTTGAGACAAAAAACAAGTACCTTCCAAATGTTTTCCCACATATTAATCATCTGAACTCATTAGCCCAGGATGCAGCTCTACTCATCTCTGCATCACAGATAGAAATTTAATCTTTGATAATTACAATACGATCACCCTTCTCATTGGAAGAGTTTAAAGCCTTTCCTAGTAAAGCAAATCTTAAGGAAAATATAAAATGAAGAGGGTAAAGTTAGGCCTAGACTAGAAACTTTCAGGATAGATGTGACAAATATAATTTACTTTACATGCAATTTTTAATAGTTTGGTAATTGCTTTTTGAAGAGATGAATTAAGGCCCTATCCAATTTGAAGCTTAAACAGTGCCATAATTAATTAGCATAGTCTTCTTTGGGTAAAAAAGATATGGGCTAGCTCTGTTTTCTAAGTGTTCAATTAAAATCACAACAAAAACCTAGAATATTGAAGCTAAATACCAGAGATCAGACATAAGTACCAGTAAAATTCAACTAATTCATAAGTGCTTTGATTTATCCATCAGTTTTCTTACTTCCACACTTTCCCTCTTTTCTCTTACTCTCACTGCATTCTCCCAGGCAGAAATAAAATTCTTATGCTATTCTCATCAGCTTTTTATTCAACTAACTTATTAGTCTATTTTTGATTTAAATATTTATTGGATGCTCCTTGAGCTATATCTGTTGGACTACACACTGGTGATACAAATAGTAGCTGCAATGTATCCCTAATATAACCTGCAGTATAAGCTTAGCCTTTTACCCTTCTCCAATTCCATCACCAAATTTTCCATGTACTGGAACACTTTTGTCATGCGTAAGTATGACATACAATTTTTTTTATCTTTAGAAAACTCTGGATACCACATAGGTCCCTCACTCTTTATTCTTCTATTTGCCTGCTCATTTTGGATAAAAACTATGGTTTGTTGAATATGTTTGTTGTTTCCATTTCTTTTCATTATATTTATCTCTGTGTCTCCTTTACATTTAAGTCTGGACCAATCCCAATCCAGGGTACCCTTATGAACATTCTACTACATACTTCCAAAAACAAGTGTCAGCTTTCTTAATTAATTTTACAAAGACAATTATTCATTCTTTCTTGAATATTTTGCTTCATTTGGTTTTTTGGAGCCCACATTTTTACAGGTTTTCTATCTCACAATTCACTCCAATTCTCATGTGTGAAATCTAAACCATTTATTTACACTTTATTTAGCTTTATATATTCTTATTTATTATGCTTTTATATTACTTGGTTTGATTATAAGAGCACTGTTTGATGAGCATTGACAAATATATAAACATTCCAAACCACTACACCAATCAAAATACAGCATAGACCCATCGACACGGAAGTTCCATCATGCCACTTCATTATCCTTCACGTTTATCCTCCTCTGACAAAACTTCTTACACAGCCTAATTTTGAACATTCTAAAAATTCATGAAAAGTAAATGATAAACATTTACATTTGTGCTTGTCTTGCTTCTCTAATTATAACATTTTTTTTATATTCTATGATTTGTATGCTTTGCAGTTTATTCCTTTTATTGTTGGAAAGTATTCTATTTTAAGAACGCACCATGATTTATTTGTTTATTCTCATGCTAACGGTCATTTTAAAGCATTCAAAATACCGGTTTTGTGAATAAAACTGCTATGAATGCTTATATACAGGTCTTGTATGGAGGTATGTTGTATTCTTGGGTGAATAATTAGGATGACAATTTTACCAAACCTTTAAGGAAAAACTAACACCAATGCTCCTCATACTATTCCATAAACTAGAACAGGAAAAAATGCTTCCAAATTCACCCTGCGAGGGCACTGCTCCAATACCAAAACCAGAAAAGGTTGTAACAAAAATAGAAAACTATAGACCAATAACCATGGTGAACATTTATGCAAAATCATTCTTCCACTATTCACAAGCTAAATTCAACAATACTCTATTAAAAATATCAGCTTTTTGACAACTGGTGCTGAGAAAACTGGATATCCATTTGTAGAAGACTGAAATTATATCCTTTTTTAATATAACAAAAAAGAATGTATAGAACATTAGAAAAATATTGGCAAGAAATACAAATGCTATCAATGTTATATTATTTTTAAAAGAAAAATCCACAGTAAAAATGAAATCTGAAAATGACCGACCCTTACAAATTACTTTTCATTAAAAATTCTTTATCTTTAACTATCTTAACTAATTTTATATACTTATACATAAACATATATATAGATATATGAAATTATATCCTTATTTGTAACTCCATATAAAAATCAACTCAAAATGGATTAAATGCCTAGGTATAATACTTGAAACTTTGAAACTGAAAACAGAAAATGTAAGGGAAATACTTGAAGCCATAAGCACTTTCAAAGCTTTCTATATAGGACTTCAGTAGCACAGGAAATAATAACAGGAATCAACAAATGAGTACACAGCAAGGGAAAAACTAGTAGATTGAAGACAGCATAGAATGAGACAAAATATTTACCAGCTGATCTTTGAACAGAGGATAAAGATCTAGAATTTATAAAAGAACTCAAAGAACTTAACACAAAAACATCAAATGGTCCAACTTATACATAAGCAAATGAATGGAACAAAAACTTCTCAAAAAAAGTACAAATTGACAATAAGTACACGACAAAAAATTCAACACCTTTAGCCATTACAGAAACTCAGACCATTGTACCTCACTCAGAATGGCTATCATCAAGAATACAATAAATAAATAAATAAATAAATAAATACTGATAAAGATACAGAGAAAAAGGACCACTTTAATACTACTGGTGAGAATGTACATTACTACAGCAATTATAGAAATCAATATGGAGTTTCCTCAAAAATTTAAAATTAGAGATAGCATTTGATCCAGTTATTCTATGCTTTGTTACATACCCAAAGCAATTAAAGTCAGTATACTACAGGGACACCTGCATACATATATTTATTGCAGCACAATTCACAATAGGCAATATATGGGACTGACCTAGTTGTCTATCAGCAGATAAGCAAATAAGGAAAATGTGGTATATACACACCATGGAATAATACGGGGCTATAAACATACATTTCAGTCATTTATAGGAAAAATGAATTTGGAGACCTTGATGTTGCATGGAATCAGCCAGATTCAGAAAGAAAAGTAACACATACTGTCCTTAGTGTGTGGAATCTCAAAATTATGACAGATACAAGAAAGAGTATTATTAGACATGAGGAAGGGAATAAACAGAATTAGGAGTGGTGGAAGAGTAGGCAATAATGGGGTACAGACATGAGCAAAATACATCATACACATTGAAACTCCCCTGAAATGTGAAGCAGGTAGCAGACAGGGCAAGGGAGTGATCAAAGTATGTTACAATCAAAGAATGTTACGTATATGTACAAATTTGCCAAAATGAATCCCAATAATATGTACAACCAATATAAAAAGAGTTCAAAAATTACCTAGGATGTGAATTGCTGCATCATATGATAAGTGTATGTTTAAACTCTACAAGAAACTTTCTGTTTTTCTAAATTTGCCAAATCATTTTCCACTCCCACCAGCAAACCATGAGAGTTCTGGTTGTTCTGCATTGTTTGCAGCACTTAGCATTGTTGGTTTTATTTTTAACTGTAGTCATTCTATAGAGGCACAGGAACACTTCGTTGCACTTTTTATTTGTATTCAGCAAATAACTAATAATAACAATAAGCATCTTTTTATGTTCTTATTTGCTGGCCCACATAACCTCAGAACCACATTCTTTTAACCAAAGTTCATCAGGGCCTAAGGCAGACTCACCCCATTGTCTTACCTGCTCTTGCTCTTAGCCCTTAAGACTCCAGCTGGGTTGAATTTTACACCTTCCGCCACTTATTATCCTTACTTGCTCTTGTTTGAGCAGTTCCAATGTGAACCAGCTGTAGGCCCATTAACATGACATTTTGATGAAACAAGCTTATAAAAAATATATATAAAGCAAAACTATTTAAAGATGGCTTGTTTGAAATGATGCCAGCATTAGCTGAATAGAAACTTTAAATGGTAGAAAAAAGTGAAATATCTGAAGGAGTTTTAGAACTATTATTGTACTTACTATAATGCATTACTTTGCCAAAAATATTCTCAAAACCGAGCAATTTAAGAAGCTTTTTTGGAAAGAAATTGCAAAGATTTTCCATTACAATAGTTTAATTTTCATTAAAATTTCAAGTAAATATGTAGGCATACATAGAGTATTATTTATCATAGGATATATCTTACAGTATAATAAAACCTTAGATGAGACTTTGGCACACAAAAAGAATTTAATTCCATTATTGAGGATTTATTCATTTCTTTCTTTAAAGTAAGATCTCAAATCATATTCACTTTGTGAATAACATTAACTGATAGCTACAAAGCTGTCCATCTGCTGAAGTAAGAGATGACATATTTTACCTTGCCTTTTTAAATCAATCAAATGGTTGTTTAGCCTCTAATCTTTTTCTTTTTAAAATGGAGCAAATTCCTTAGCTATTCATGTCCCATACTGTGTCAGAAACTACTCAAAGGAACTTACCTTCTCCATACCTTTTGCCTCCTCCCCTTCATTTTTAACCAGTTAGCACTTTACAGTTACGCTTCCTTGCATGCTTAAGATGCTGTGACATTTGAGGAGCTATTCTTCTGTGCATAATAAAACAAAAATTAAAAATTAACTTTAGGTTTCCTCTCAGAAAAAACGGAGAATACTTACACAAGTACAATATTTTGCATACAATTTCAAGGAGGTAAAAATTCATCCATAGCTTATCTGTGAATTTCCTAGGATTTACTTAAGAATTCTTATTTTAGAATGCTCATCTAACTTTGTTTTCCTATTTATGCTGACAGTTCAGAGTGGGAAAACAGAGGGGAGAAAGGAAGGCAATTATTAAAGATACAATGAATTATTTCCTACAACTGAAAGATACTAGTTTCTAGGTTGAAAGGTGCTGTGAAATGCCTAGCAGAAAGAATTACTGAAGCTATGAGACATTAAAAAATTAACATAGTAGAGATGAAGAGGAAATCTTAGAATCATCCTTCAGCGGTCAGGATGATTCAAGCTGAAAAAAGGGAATTAATTTATCTGCTTAAATAATAATCACATTAATTGTCTTATTAAATAGAAGAGTGTAGAGGTAGAATAATTTCAAGTAATAGCATCTGATGAGATTAAGAACCCCTTTTCATGCTATACTTCCCATTTTTGTATCTCCTTAAACGATTTCTTAAATATTCAAAAGATAACTAGCAGTTACAGTGAGGGCTACAAGCTTTATCATTCACATCCAAAGGAGAGTAAGAACCTTTCCTTTACCAATCTGTAATGTATGTATGTCCTTTCCTTTAGTCTGATGAATTAATTAATGTCACTTGTCAGTTTATAGGCCATTACTGGCAGGCAAAAGAACACATCACAAACTTATAAAACTGGGGGTGGAGTAAATACCTGAACAAAATTGGGGCGAATAAAAAATAATTACATTGCAAGGATTAACAATATGAATGTTGTTGGCTTCCTCATCAGCAACAGTGAAAGATAAAAAGAGACCAATAACACTTTCAAAACATTAAAGGAAAATAATTTCTCACATAAAATTCTATTTTCATTCTATGCTAAATGATTAAATATGAAGTAACAGCAAGCATTTTTTTAATATTTGCAGTTTCAAAAAACTCACATTCTAAATATAATTTTCATAGATTTACTTGAGAATGTGATAGAGCAAGTAAATGATACACCAAGAATGAAGGGAAAATGGAATCTAAGAAATAGCAAATCTATTTTGGACAGACACAGAAACCTAAAGTATAAATAAATTAAAAACCAAACTACTAAAATGATAATAAGAAACAGAGAGATATATCTTTAGCAAATTGGAAGGGGACCAAGTAATAGAGAAAGGGAAATCATAAAAATTAAAGATTTTGGATTAAATGCCTACATTACTAAAATCAAGCATTTTTGACAACTTTTAAAAATGTACTAATATGTGCAAAATATAGTGATTACATTCAGGTTGAAGAATCAATATGATTGCATGATGCACTTGGTCATTTTCACTTGCCCTGCCTTCTCCCTCCTTTGGCAGGTCCGTTTCCCATTGCTGCTTCCTGAACAGAACCCCAACTGCACAAGACATTACATCAAGAATCAACAAGTGGGATTATATCAAATTAGAAATTCTGCATATCAAAGGAAACACCCAACAGGGTGAAGAGACAGCCTACAGGATGGACAAAGGATTTTGTCAGTTACTCCTCAGATAGAGAGAAGACTAATATCTAGAATAATTAAAAAAAAACATAAGGCCATCACCATCCCAGGTGAATGGAGCAGAGAGTGACCCCTCCTGTAGCCATCTGCACTGCTGCTGCCACCCAGGTGAACCTGCTTGGGAAGGCCCAGAGACCAGTGAGAACACCAGCGACACCACAGGGTCTGCACTAGCGTGCACAGAATGAACAGATGGAACTAGCAGCATGGAAAAATCTGAAGCAACAACAATAATACTAGCCAACAGGTGGAAGTTAGGTGAACTAACCTTGTGATTAGGGACAAAGATTCATGGAATAGAAACAGGCAGGTGGGGTTGCTTCTGTTCTTTTTTTTTTTCTTCTTCTTCTTCTTTTCTCTTTTCTTATCTTTTTTTTTTCTCTTTTCTAAATAGCTGGGGAGAACCTCAGCCACAGAAAACTAATCCAATCCCACAAAGCCTGAGAGCAAGTTCAGATAATCCCCTGCTTACTGCTTCGTTCTTTCTCATCTACACTCTTCTCTAGATTCCCAAAGTTTGCATAATCATCCTTTGTCCTGCAGCCTTGCTTCTACTTTCTTTTCAGTTATCTGTGTTGTATCCACTATCCTTCTTAAATCTCCCCACCACAGGTTAAAACAATGCTACTAAAGAGAAACAGTTTGCATACAAGCTCCCAATTTATGACTGGTTTTGCTATATAACTGTAGATTTTGCTCCTATGGTTTCAGGTATAAAATTAATACCTAACACAGTTTGTCAGTTTCTAAACTTTGCTTGATGCTATTGTTATTGATAATGATACTACTTTAGCTAGGATGTCACATCTATTGTAATCAATTGTTTTCCCTTCTGTAATAATACCGGGAAGCTATGGGGTAATAACCTTACCACAGCCTAGCATCAAAGAACTGGGGAACGAACCAAACAGATACCAACATCTCACTTTAAATTAATTGGAAAGGTAGAATCTTGGAACAGACACAAATGAAGAACCCTTCACACACGGAAGACATCCTTGATGAACAGACTTTTCCTAAAAAGGACTTCATACAAGTGATATAGCTATCTACTACAAAAACTTAACAAAGATCAACACAGAAAACAGAATAAAATTTTTGAAATAGAAAATGACAAAGCACAAAAGCAAAATGCAACCTCAGACCTCCAGCCCACCCGAAACCAGTACAGGAGACAAGATAGAGGAAAATGGAAGACACACACATGACATTTTTGAAATGACTGCAACCAAAGTAAAGAAAAAAATCAGTGAAGCTGTAAAGGAAATCAGATACAACATACTGGAACCTGTGGGACACAATGAAAGTAGTCCTAAGAATAAAGATAGGAAAGGAAGAAGCTAAATTATCATTATTCACAGATGACTAGATACTCTAAATATAAGACCCCAAGAACATCACCTAAAGATTTTGAGATTTAATAACCAATTTCAGTAGCATAAACTTTTTTGAAGATGGCAATAAACAATATTACAACCACTGTTAAATTTCTATCATCTTGTTTTGAAAGCCTATATTGTTATTGTTTTGGGGGTTTTGTTATTCTTGTTGTTGTTTGCATGTCTCTTGTTTTTTATTTTTCTTTCCTGTGTTTCTTTTCTCTTTAAAATAAAATAAAAACTCAGTAGCATAGCTGGATACAAAGTCAACATTTACAAATCCATAGCACTCCTGTACACAAACAACAAATCCAGTGAGAGAGAAGCTAGGAAAACCACATCCTCCACAGTAACATAAAAAAATAAAACACTTAGGAATCAATCTAGCAAGGTAAATAAAAAATCTGTAGATTGATAATTGTAGTTCTCTGAAACAGGAGATTGAGGGCGATATCAGAAAATGGAAAGATATTCCTTACTCATGAATAGGAAGAGTCAACATCATGAAAATGGCCATACTCCCAAAATTGTTAAACAGATTTAATGCAATCCTGATCAAAATAGGATTAGCATACCTCATAGATCTAGGGATAATATTCCTAAAGTTCATCTGGAACAAGAAGAGAACTAGAATAACAAAGGCAATCCTGGGCAACAAAGGCATGGCAGGAGGCATCACAATCCCTGACTCGAAATTATACTACAAAGCTACTGTGAAAAAATCAGCATGGTACTGACAAAAATCAGAGCTGAGGATCAGTGGAACAGAATAGAAGATACAAGCACAACTACAAACACACTCAGCCACTTTCTCTTTGACAAAGGAGCCAAACATGTTTACTGGTAGAAAGTCAGCCTCTTTAATAATCGTCATCTAAAAACTGGCTCTCGACATGCTGAAGACTAAAACTAGACTAATGTCTATCACCATGTTCTAAACTAAAGTCAAACTGGATCAAAGATCTCAATATTAAATGAGAAAAATTAAATCTACTGGAAGAGAAAGTAGTTAGAAATCTTGAAGACATAGTTGTAGGTAGAGTTCATGAACAAAACCCAGACTGTACATGAAATACTTAAAAGAATCAACAACTCAGATCTCATCTTATTAAAAAGCTTTTGTGAAGTAAAAGAAATCAACAAAGTGAAAAGACAACCCACAGGGTGGGTAAAAAATTTTAGCCTACTGTCCCTCAGACAAAGGGCTTCTATTAGAACATATAAAGAATTAAGAAAAACCAGACTCCTCAAATTCAAAGAATCAAACCAAACATGGTTGCCTGAGATGAACACACACTTCTGATAAGAAGAAATACAAATGCAAATAAATATATGAAAAAATTTTCCATACCATTGGTCATTTGGGAGATGCAAATTAAAACAATGCTGACATTCCTTTTTACTCCAGTAAGAATAGCTATCATCAAGAAATCAGCCAATAACAAATGCTGGATGGGCTGTGTGGGAAAGCGGAACGCTTCTCCACTGTGTGTGGGACTGTAGTCTAGTACAAACACTCTGGAAATCTGTGTGGAGATTCCTTAACAATGTAGGATTAGAGGTCCCATTTGACTCAGCTATTCCCCTTCTGGGTATCTTCCCAGAATAATTAAGAACACCATACCGAAGAGATATATGTGCACCATGTGTATAGCAGCACAATTTGCAATAGCTAAATTCTGTAAAGAACCCAAATGTCCATCAATTGAGGAACGGTTAAAAACGATGTGCCATTTTTATACAATGGAGTACTACTCAGTCATAAAGAAGGATACACTTGAGACTTTTATAGGTAAATGGATGCAACTTGAGACCATACTCATTAGTGAAATAAATCAGGCTCATGTGTACAAACATAGTATTGTCTCACTGGTGTGAGAAACTGAAAGAGTAACTAAGGTGTAAAATGTACAATAGACATAGTAAAATTGGAAGAAAGTATTCAAAAGGAAAAAGAACTAAGATGGGAGAAAGTGGAAAGGATGGAAGGGGAAAGAGAAAAAGTGGAAGTCAGTTATACAGTTAGTGTTTCTTAGTTCATGGGAAAGGAAAAGTTTGCACTAATATTCACTGCAGAATTTTTTATGCCCATATCTTGTACTCTGATTAACTATATTATAGATAATAATACACAGTGTATTATTGTTAGTCTCCTATCATCTTGTTATGAAATTTTGTTTTACCTTTTTCCATAAAATAAAAAAGGTTTAGAAGCATGAAAAATTCGACCCCAAATACAAGACCCAATTCAAAAATGGCCCACTGAAATGAATTCTTCACAATTCTTTAACTACAGTGAAAATGTGCAACTCACACATCAGGAAAAAACAAAAATTAAGGAGTTTATCATAACATAACCTCATATTTAGAAATGTGATTACCTTGAAGAGAATATATAAGAAAGTGTTAAAAGTTATTTTTCACAAATTATTTTCATTGCAATGGTACTTTGAAATACACATAGACCTTGGCATATTCTTTTATTTTTGAATGTTTTATTGAGCATAATTTGCATATAACATACATTCATTTTAATACAACAGTGATTGCATTTGACAAATGTACACAGTCCTTACTTTTAACAAAATCAATCAAAAATTATTATTTCCATCATCTCAAGTAATTGCTTATACACCTTTGAATTTAATTATTTTCTCAAGTCTCAGCAGCAGACCATCACTGGTCATCACTTGTTGCCAAATTTTTGCTTCTTTTGAATTTCAAATAGAGAGAATATAGTCCTTTTTCTGGAATTTTTATTCAGCACACTGTTTTCACGCTTATCCATACTGTTGTGTGTATCAACAGTTCTTTCCTTTTTGTTTATCTGTTTATCTTTGATGAACATTTGGGTTGTTTTTGCTTTGAGGCTATTATGGATACACCTGAATGAACAAGTCTTTGGACATACAGTTTAACTATTTAAATGTTGTTTGTATCACAATTGTGTTTAATTTAATCAGAAACTGCCAAATAATTCTGTATTTCCACTGCAGACACATTAAAATTCATTTATTCTCTTCCTAAGAAGTATTTGATATGGCTAGGCTTTTTTATTTTAGTAATTCTTATGTGTTTGTATTACTCGCACTGTAGTTTTAGCTTACATTTTCCCTAATGAGTACTGATGCTGAGCATTTGTATGTACAAATAGCTATTTATGTCCTTCCTTGTGAAATGTTTACTAAAAATATTTAGCCTAAAAAATGAACTTGATTGTCTTTCTTGAGTTTTAAGAGTACTTTACCCATTTCAAATACAACTTTTTGTAAAATATATTTGTTAGAGACATTTTATCCCATTCATTTTAATTGTTTTTACAGATTTTGGGACAAAAATTTCAATTTACCAAAGTACAATGTATCTTTTCTATTTCATAGCATATGCACTCTTAAGTTATAAATTCAAATTTAATGCATATGATTCATGTCAAAGTAAGTATGAAGTAAAACTGAAAATCAGGCGGCATGGCTTTCCAAATATATAATTAGAAAGTCTGTTAATATCTAAATTAAACCCTATTAGAATTTCAAATTGCATTACGTCTATAGATCAATTTTATACCAAATGACATCGGGCCTTCTGGACCATGACCAAGTATTAGATATGGATTATTCTTAAAATTCATCAGTGAAAATACATGGAGAGAGATCTGGCACTGGTCACGGTTTTTAAATTAGAAAGTATATATTTATAATAGGCATTAGAGTATTTGTTTTTATTTCTTCTTCACTGAGCTTTGGTAGTTCACAAAATTTATGCATTTCACCTATATAGACCAATTTACTGGTAAAACTAGTTCATAAATATTGTTTATCATGCTTTTGATGTCTTTGGGATACATAGTTAGATCCTCTCATTCACCCTTTATTTTTTTAAAGGTTTTTCTGCCTCTCCTCACATTCTTGACTCCAAATAACATTGTTCTATTGATCTTTCATATTCTGAGCATCTTTATTTTCACTTGGCCTCTGAAGTATCTAACGTACTGCTAATTATTTCCTGTGTATGTTTTTTTAATATTTCTGGCATTTTGTCACTAGAAGTTCCATTTGGATCTCTTATTGTAGCCTTTATTTTTCTGCTCATTATGTCCATGCTTTCTTTTATACCACTGAACACACTGATGAGGTTTATAACAGTGTTATCCACTAATCCCTTTTCTCTGTCACTTTGTTGACTTTTCTTTAGGTTTTGAGCTATGTGTTCCTGTTGTTTTACACACTTGGTTAATTTTTTTATTAAATACCAGACATTGCAAATTTCATGTTGTTCATTGTTCAGTTTTTTTGTTTTCCTTTAAATACTATTGGGGTTTTGTCCTAGAGTTTGAAAATTACTTGCAATTCAATTCAATTTTTAAGGCTGAATTTTTTGGGTTTTTTTTTTTTTTTTTTTTTTTTTTTTTTTTTTTTTTTTTTTTTTTTTTTTTTTTTTTTTGTGGTACCAGGGATCAAACTCACAACCTCGCAGCTGCCAGACAGGTGCTTAAGCCACTGAGCCAAACTTCCAGCCCTAGTCTTTTGAGGCAGGGTCACACTATGTAGCTCAGTCCGTCCTTGCGCTCGTGTTGTAGCCCAAGTCAGCCTCTAACTCACAACACTCCTCCTACCTCAGCCTCCTGAGTGCTGGGATTAAAAGACGTGAGCCACCACGCCCAGCTGAGTTTTAATTTTTGTTACAAAAGGTCCAATACTGCCTTTATTCTGAGACTATCTTTATGTATATGAAATGATCCTTGTGAAGACACTTACTATGTCTCATATATTTACAAGTTCTCTCCAGTCTGACTAATGGGAAAGAAAACTACATATGGTTCATCTTCCTTTTTCCCTTTTCAAGGATCATAGTGCTCTGCTGCCTGATGAACTCAACATTATAACAATTTGCACAAAACATATATATTTTCATAAGTATTATTTTATAAATGATACAATAGCTAATCACATGTCGGGACCATGATTCTCTGAAATATATGAATATTGAAGATCATATGAGTTTTCTGTTCTTAAAAGAGTAGCATAAAATAGTGGTGAACTGAGGTATCAAAATCATACACAGATGACTTTAAATTCTAGCTCCACTTACTAGTAATATACGTTTGGGCATTTCTTTGAATTTATTTCCTAATCTCAAAATTAAACATAATATCTTTGTTCCAAGATTATTGTGTAAATCAAATGAGATAATAGATGTGAAGTGCTTACCATATAACTTAATTTCAATATTTACATTCCCAATGGGCAGTAGGTCCTTCGGAGCTGTGAATTCATTGGTTATTTTTTAATTTGATAATGAACACCGTATTGCCTGAGGAAAGGAGAGATGAAAGGACAGGAGTTCAGATGAGTCAGATAGGACCAATCGGTAAGGACTTGGTTCAGTACATTAAAGAATTATAGACTTAATTTTCAGGTTGATTTATTTTTTCTTCGTTCATATACATCACTTTGATATGGTTTAGAAGTACATTTAATCTTTATAGTAATTTGGAAACTGCTCAAGTGCCCATCAATTCTTAAACTGACATCTTTTCAAGCTAACACATTTTCATCTGGTAATATAGAACACTTCAGTTTTATACATTCATACATCAATGCAAAATATTATCATTTTCTTTACTGAAATCATTTTCTCCTAATTTTATTACTTGGTGGTGTATATATTCTGTTGATAGTTGAGTGACCTATGTATTTTGTAATTGCCTACTACTGTTTTACACAGCAGCTACTGATATTTACATTTTTGGTTTATAAACAATTACCTAATGAACTCACTATAGTTATAATAAACTATTAATCTTATGTAGAATTATAAACAAACATGTCATTTATAAACACTAATAATGTATTTTCTACACTTCTAATAATTCTGTCTTCTAATTCTGTTGCATTTCTTGTGAATATAGTAGTAATAACAAATGACAAGGTTTATCACTTTCTTCTTGTTTATAAGAATAGCGCTAGTATTTTGCCAGAAAAAGAGATACTGATTGTTGATTTAAGATATATTTCATCACTTATTTGCATTTATATATTTTTCTGAGTTGAATAAGCTATTTAACAGAAAAACTGAAAATCCCTTAAAATATTATTCCCAGAGACATCTAGCTTACTGTATATTGTACACATATTATGAGAATTGTTTTTTATTTTATTAGTTTTTGCAAACACAATAAATACATTTATTTAAAAAAAAAGAAAGAAAAGAAAGGGGACCACTAAAAGTATAGGATTTTTTGGATCTTTTCCTCTTAGAAATCTGAAAAACAAAGTTTCACAGCTTCCCAAACACACTTGAGGTGGATGTATTAGGTTGGAAATGGTAGTTTTGTATATTTGATAAAATAGAAAGACTGAGGGATTCCTGCAGTTTTCACTTAACATAAAAAAGTTCCAAAGGTTTCCACGAAAACCTGTTGAAAGATAGAATGTGTGTCAGGTTCCCTAAGATCAACATGCCAAAGGGGCTAAAACACATATCTCAAAGACACTGATAAGTCTCAGAGGATAAACTATTTAACAAGAACCAGGATGGGAAGCCTAGTCAGAAAAAAAATTGGCTAATTGTTCTAAAAACCCCTGTTCATTTCTCTAGAAAGAGAATAAACTGTGGATTATGTTAACTGTAGGCATTTCAAGAACGGATAAAGAACAGAGTACCATGTCCCCTAAACCAAAAGAGATGAGATATACCTAAATAAGGGGTTATTAGGTGTTCATAGAGCAAGATAACTCCTGATCTAGATACTCTTCCTCTGCTTGCACAATCCCAAGTAAATTTTGTATCTAGATCTCATCCACGGAAAAGGGATAAAGAAGAGATAAAACAAATCTGGAAAGTTTGACCATGTAGCCACCAAGAATCTTAGCCCATCTGAAATGTTTTTAAACTTTGAGGAATGTTCAGTTACTTTTCAACTAGAGAAGTATAACATATGTCCCTTGTTGTAGCTACTACTGAGAAGTCTTAGGGGCTCTGAGCATGTTTCACACGAGAGTGATCTTGTATACACTGTTTACCTCATAGCAAAAGGTATTTATACACTGCTCTGCAAAATCTATTGTCAATTTGCATTTTTATAGGAAGGTGTGAGAGTGCTTATTTCCCCATTCACACAGAAGGGGAAATGAACATACGGCAGGAATGAAAGGCTGCTAATCCTTCAATAGATATAAAAAGTGAAATGTGAAGCTTACCATCTAATGACATGGTAAGGATGCATTCTCCTCTTTCAGAGTACTTCTACAAAGTGATTTTTGAAAGTAATGCATTTTAAGTTCATGGCTCACTTAAAATTTATGAGCCCACTAAAATGACTGAAATTAGTAGCAACTTGGTTTGTTTCTCTCAACACATAATACAAAACTTTAGTAAATGATGTCAGAAATAGTCTTGAAACTTTAGTTCTGGGTAAAAAGGCTATCTATGTATGTTACCCTTCTAAAGCAGTATTTTAATTAACAATGCTGTCTTCATACACTCACTCCGTTTAAATGGAAATGTTGGTAAATATATATGTATATATAAAGTGTACATATATACACACAAAAATAGCTAAGATAGTTATACTACTGATTTCTTTTAGTTCATTTAAAAAACGATTTGTGTTTATGTTGTTTGATATTATGCATGCCTATGTCTTGTAATCTGAGCAACTACTTTGAAGATAAGACACAATAAATTAATCATTGCTAATTTTATATTATCTTGTTTTGAAATTCTGTATCATTTTTGTTGTTTTTATACATAAAAAATAAAAACTCATTCAACATGTTTGAAGTATTTTCTCTTTAAATGTCAGACGGATATGTCAAAAATTTCTATTCATTGTCATTTTATCTACCTCAGAAAATATTTTTCTGTAACATGTTGCATAATTTTTATATTATGAATGATGACAATTCAATATTCATTGTGCAATACAGTCACATCTTTAAAATTCAGGTAAGAGAAGTAAAGGGCATCAAGAATTCTTAAATGCTGAAAATTGTAAGTTTGCTTTAGATATTTATACATCTAAAGTAAGTCCAAAATCAAGAGTTTCAGTTAAAATTTAATAGGAAGAAAAGAGATTTTGATAAGTAGTATGACAAATATCTTTTTCTTTATTCTTTTCAGCATTGATTGTTTCAAAAAAGTAATTGCCTCTACTTTCATGCTTTTCAGTTGTGACAGTTTATTTTAGAAAAATTGGTGATTTTAGTATTTTAGACAAAAGTTTGACTGCAATTCTCAATTAAGTCTGTCTGTTTGGTTGATATTGTTACATGAATTAATCAACAAGCAAATAACCACAGAGGTAGGTAGATTTAACATTTTCTAGACCATTTTTTGAAACTTTTTTAGTTTTGTGAAAATGTCTGTATGTTGTAACTCAATAAAGCCTCCATTGAACAAAACCCAGAACTATCATCAAAGGAAATTTGTTTGGTGCTTTAAACTTTCTGCAACTTAACTGACACATTTTCTACATATTCATGAGTTATACTGAGACAGTTCAATATATGTCATGTATATACTGCAGTAATAAAATTTGGGTACTTAGTCTCTCTCCTTAAATATTTATCATTTCTTTGTGTTAGAAATATTCAAACTTCTCTCTCCCTCATTTTGATATAATACATAATAAATTTAAAAATATACTTGCTCTACTGTGCTGTAAAACACTAACTTGTTGCTCCTATCTAAAAGTCTTTTCATACCTGTTATCCAACTTTGTTCTAAACTCCTTACCCTGAAGAGTACAATACTGGTCACTAGAGATTAGGAAGCGTGATTTGTGTGAATACATTTTTCAATTGTGAATTTTCAATCTCCCAGAACTTCTGTTGCAAATTTTTTCATGACAACTAAAATTTTCTCATGTAATATTACCTTACATATGCAAAGGAGCATATTTTAAAATCCGTTAATGTAGAAATATATGCTGCTATCATGAAAGCCAAGAAAAATGTCAAGATAAATGTGAACTTTTTTGAAAAACCAGAAAGACTCAAAGCTCAAATCATGGGTCAAGTCAGTGGTGTCTAATTACATAAGAGATCATATTACTTGATAAGAACATGAGCAAAGTTCATTTGTTAATGCCTAGTGGATTTTTGGATAGCATGCAGAAGTACATATATTATCCAAAGGAGCTGATACAGTAAGTGTAAATTTTTGTGGACTTGGGATTAGAAGACTTGTAAGAAAGAGTCAATCATACAATTACTTAATTCTTCTGAGCCTCATTTTGGTTATGTACAATGCAGAAAGATCTGTATCTCCTGAGTTTTGCAATATATAGTACAAGGCCTCATATATAGGCGTTTGTTCATCTGAGTATGAGCCAAAAAGGAATTGAAGCAACATCAAAAATTGTTCTAATGGAAAATTTTCACTTCAACTTCAATTTAAAAATAGTTGGCATTTTCACTTATTTCTCTTAATTTTTTTTTATTAATTAAATAGCAAAATTAGCTGAAATAAATTCTGGGTAGTGTTACTTTGGATTGAGGGTTACCAAGGCATCAGGTGGATTAGTCCACTGGTGAGTTTATAGCTAAATGTGATGTTGGGAGGTGAAGCCTGGTTGGAGGGGGTGGATCACTGGGCCTGCAAGGGTCTGGGTCACTCCTTCCTCCTTGACCTCACTCTTTTTCCCACCACCATGCCGTGGACTGCTTTTCCTCTGCCATACCCCTCTGCCAGACTACCTTTGCTTTGGAGCCAGTCAACTGTGGACTGAAATCTCTACAAACTGTGAGATGAAATAAATCTTTCCTCCCTTAACTTTTGGGTGTCAGATATTGTGGACCAGTAAGAAGAAAGTAATGAAGATATTTTTCCATTGAATCTGTCCCCATGAAATAAACATGGAAACGACTGTTGCTGTAGAAGTTCTTTTTGAGAATTTAACACAGCTATATTACCTTGTGTCTTAGGGTGACTCAAAGTTTTATAACTCTTCTCCATTCAAACTACTGTGAAATTTTCATTTGGAATGTGTGACATAATAACTTGGCTTTCACCAAGTTTAAGTATGTTATTTGCATATTTAATTGATCTTGCGTTTTCATTAGCCCACAATTAGAGTGTCATGCAGTTAATAACTTACATGACAGTGCTTAGTTCCAGAGTATGTCATGCAGATTACCTAGAATATGATGACATTATTTTTACAGATCATCAATAAAATGAAAAAACAAAATAAATATTTCTTATAGAAAACTCGTAGGCCCACAATATATCTGTCAGAAGCCCTTAGACTCCCATTTGAAAGACCCTGATATACAGTAATACTTTGTGTACCCTTGACAAACACAGGTTACATTTTTCTGAAACTGCTTTAATACATTAACACTTTATTCAGCTTTTTATGGCTTTGTAATTGTTCTGTTACAGTGTCATAAAGAGCACCCATAGATAAGATCTTTTATCTATGCCTTGAGTCACAATATCACATGACAGTTCATCCTTGTACTGTGACTGTCACAGAGATTTGAATTAGACAGGTTTCCTGCTTTTAATTGCATTCCCCCTGTTTCACTAGGAAGTTGGCCATAAAAAACCATGTTAAACTGGGTCCTGGGAATAAGAAACAGAGACTAAACAATGCTCAGAACCATCCTTCTCTTTGATGACTGAGGAATAAGGAATTAATGCCTTGCAGGCTTAACATCCTGTTAACTCAAAATGAGTTTTCTTTTCCAACAAGTGACTCAGTCTATCCTGAAAATAGAGCCTGTGGGCTTGTCTCACCAATCTTCCAGATGTGCCCTTGCTTATTCGAATCCCGAGACAAACACAACACCAGTCCAGCTGAGCTCCCCTATTTTATACAAAAATAACAGATACTTATTTTAAATATTGCTTCACCAAGGAAACTCAACTGCTTTCCACTCTCACACAGGTGATCGACTCTCTGGGTTGAATCACCAAGTTTGCATATATGAAAAAATACAATGGAGACATCTCTACACATTCATGGCATTCCTGCAGTATTCCTAAACTAGTTTTATGAGCATAGAATGTGATTTTGGGCTTGGCACGCAATGTGGTAGACATTCAGATGTAATTAGTGTTCCTTCTAATTCATTCTCAAGTGCTTCTAGGTAACTTCTCCTTTAGACCGGACCTGATTCCTTTTTATGTCATGAACATTATCAATCATGCAATATACCCTATATGGCATTATGATTCCCCATTTTGTGTCACTGTGCTCTACTTGCAACAACCTTCATACCACATCTCTTTCCATGACTGCCTTTAGATCTTCTGACATGCCTAGTTGTCATGTTATCAATCACATATACTTCCTAACATGTAGATTATATAATAATTGTGACTCTAACACATTCCTTTTATGTTTTCCTAGACTCTTTCTCTCCACCTCTATATAATTTTCAGGTTCAGGTATTTGAGGAAAGAAAATACAAATACTTATCTATCGATCTTACATTATTCCATTAGTAAAGTAGTTACTCAAATTAAGTAGCAACTTTCCATAATAATCCTGAAAATATACATTTGTTTTAGAAAGCTTTAATGTCTTATTTTAAAAACAAGCTTTTCTGTGAAAACGTAAGTTGAAATAAATTCAAATCAGAGACTGGCAATGTGTTATGGCATACCACAAAGGAATATGTGTTCCTCAAACCAAATTTGGCAAGGGTGAGGAGTCCCTCGTGTATCTGCAATATAACTTCATTCCAAGGCCATAACTCAGCGCTTTTTTTCTACCTTTTGTTGGTCTTCCAAAGGAAATAGTTTTGATTACTGCCTAATGGCACTGCAATTTTATAGATCTGTGGACAATCAAAGTCTACACAGTAGGATACAAAATTGTCAGAATCAAGCTGGTAGATGGTAAAGCTCAAAAACCAGAAAAATCAAACGCTATGTACAACAGCAATCTGACAGATCTAAGATGATACAGTCATAAAGTATTATCTGTTTCTTTTCAAAAATAAATGGTACACATTTTTAGTGTCAAAATATTAGTGGTTTTTTTATTTTTCTTTTTCGTTATTTAAAATCTGTGTGTGAGGATGAAGAGGAGACATGGTGTTGAGGGAGTAGTCTTTGCTCAACATTACATTTTAACTCAAGTGCTTTTGTTTTGAAGCTAGGTACTTCTGTTGCTAGTTTCATTTGTAGAGGGTCATCCAAAGAAAGAAAATACGGGCTTCACTACTTCTAGCCTTGCTGTATAGCTATTAGAACTAGAATTCAGTGCAAAGAATATGTAATCAGATTTTCATTTTTTGAGATAGGGTCTTGCTCTGCACTTCAGGATGGACTTGAACTTGCTATGTAGCCTAGGTTGGCCTTCGACTCATGGCAATCCTCTGGCCTCAAACTACTTGAGTGCTGGGATTACAGGAGCTAGCCACCACACCCTGCTATAATCAGTGTTTTTTGAGAACAATGAGTCTCAAAATTTTCTCCTTAAAGAATCAGCGCTATCATAGTCAAAGAAAGTGATTTAACTAGGTGAAACATGATTAAGTGCCCTTGAATAAAAGCATATTTTAAAATTTCTATGAGTGTCCAATGATTATGCTTGATTATGATACACACTAAAAGTATAACAGTACTTCAAAGCAACAATGAGCACCTATACTAGAAGTATAACTTCTTTGCGTATTAGTATTAGTTTAACTAATAACCTTTGTCTAAGGCACGTGACTATATAAAAACATAGAAATCTGCAATGGTACTAACTTCCAGTCATGTGGGTTCAAAAAGTTCCGGTGTGCACTACATAGCAAAATGACCATAAACAACCCTTATGTACTGAATATTTCAAAAAGTTAGAAACATGGATTTTGACATTTTTCACCATAAAGAAATGATGAATGTCTGAGGAGATAGGTCTAATCTGATTTAAATTATAAACAATCCACACAGGTATTAAAACATCACATGGTACTTCATTAATATCTAAAACTTTTATGCTTCCGTATATCAGTTAAAATAAATTTTTAGAAAGCGACTTAGTTTGACATCTCGATAAGAATACAAGGACATCTATACTATATATAATTTCTCAGTTTCTTACACTAGGGAGACAATACGGTATTTACACATGTGGGTTTGATTTATCTCACTTATGAGTATGGTCTCAAGTCGTGTCCATTTACTTATAAAAGTCTCAATGCAATCTTTCCTAATAGCTGAGTAGTATTCCATTGTATAAAAATACCACATCTTTTTTATCCATTCCTTGATTGATGGGCACTTGAGTTGTTTCCAAGATCTGGCTATTACAAATTGAGTTGCTATAAACATGGGTGCACAAATATCACTGTGGTATGATGTTTTCAATTCTTCTGGGAAAATGCCCAGAAGTGGGATACCTGGATTGAATGGGATCTCTAATCCTAGCTTCTTAAGGATTCTCCACACTGATTTCCACAGTTTTCTGCATCTATACTCATTAAAAATATCTATCTCTAGTTCTCTTTTTGATTGAATCCTTGTCTGATTTTGGAATCAGGTTAATGCTAGCTTCCAAGAATAACTCTTCCTTTCAGTTTCACTAAACATGTGAAGGAGTACTTGTGTTAGATCGCCCCTAAAGTATTTGTAAAATTGAGCAGTATTTTATTTTATTTTATTTTATTTTATTCTTGGTAGTGGAAATCAAACTCACAGCCTCACACTTGCCAGGCAGGTGCTTTTGCCGCTGAATTATATCCCCGGCCGCTGCAAATACTTTTCTGAAATCACTTTCAAACTACTTAGATAGAGGTGAGTGCCACCCATAACTCAGTATTTGTAATAATATGTAAAAGTCTCTTAATCCTATATACTATAAGCTCTACATGAAAAAAGTATTCTATTTTTCTCCTTCCGTTTTCAGACTCTAAATATTTCTGTTTTATCTGGCCAAAAACTATCGCAAACCTCTATCTCAGTCTCCAAATCACTGTTTATGAATTCTATTATTTTAATTTGGAAAACTTATATGGCCTGTGACTGTTTTGCATAATTTTAGCTTTCAGATCCACATACAATTGCATGTATTTTGCCTTTCTCTGAAAAATACCTAAAAATATGGTTGCATCATTATATAGAGCCAAAATAATTTTCCATAGTAATACTGAGTGTTTACTGTCACTGACTTCACAGTGTGCCTCCTCCTACTTTCATCATATTAACTTTTTTGTTTAATGTACCTTTTTCTTTTTCTTATAAAATGTAATTTTCCAAGGGAGACCAACGCTACTCAATAATTGATATAGGGAATACTGGACTTGAGCTTTAAATAAGTGCTAATAATGTGTCTGTAGAAAATAATAATAATATTAATGACTTGACAAATCTTGCAGTATTCATATGACTGATCTTACCTTCATGAAGTGTTTTTGATTGTGGGATCTCAGGTTTTGTTGAATCAAATGGTACTTCTTCCAATACTACAAGGGTACAAGAAAACATAAGAAAATCTATGCATATATACAAGGATATAAGTTTTAAAGTCAGAATAAACAAGTATTATTTACATTTAATATGCTCATTGGTGATAATCTATATCACCATACAAATACCTTTATTCCACCTTTTTGTGTATGTCAGGGAATCCTGAGGAAAAAGTGGTAGCTCACAAATTTCACTCCATGGTTTCATGTCAACATGATACTACACTCTGCTTTGGGTTTATGTTCAGGTAACTGTATTTTCATATTATTTTATCTAATAAGCATTAACTTTTCACAAAGTAGACAAATGCCCTAAACATTTTAATGCATATGGGCCACATATGATATATAATGGTAATTTTGAAACACAAATAAAAACATTGACAAAATGTCAGAAACAATGCATTTCCTTCCTATCAGAATCTTAGACTAATCTGAATTTCCAGAGTAAAGTGATATGTTACCATTTCAATGTGACTAAAACGTGAAGGCCTTTTGGTAGAAACCTATGCTATTGAGATGGATGGTTGAAATGTTTTCATCACCATCTAATTTATACTTACTTTTTCAAAACAATATGTTTGCAAAGCTTCTCTTAACTGTATATATTAAAAACAATATTTTGCTGTTCTATATTCTAAGAAAATCACCCCAGTGGTTTACAAATGCATTTGTTAAATATAAAAATGTAACTTCTAATTACCCTTATTTTCATCTGGGAGAATAGGAAGCTATTTGCTGTGAGCAACATGATTTGCATAATTGATATCAGGTATTGAAAATGGATAATATGACATGCTTCTTTTAAAGAGATCTATATGTTTCTGAGCTGTACTTCCAAATAATTCAGTATGCATAATCAACATTTAGAAATTTGCACTAGGGTTTTGAATTGCTGCATTACAGATCATTCTAGAATGATTCAAAAGGTTATAATAATGAAGTCTAATTGTTTTCTCAATAAGTTATTCTCATTATAAAAAACTAAAATTGACATTAATAATCTTTAAATTGTTTATTTCCTCTTTACATGACAAAATCTATTTCTGTAGGTGTTAGTTGTAAAATTCATTCATAGTTCATGAAGGTACAGTAGCCCTTTTTATCAGTGGGTTCTGCATCCATGGATTTAATGAACTATGCCTTAAAAGTATTTTCTAAAAAGCATCTGCAATGAACAGGTGCAGACTTTTTTCTTGTTGTTATCCCCTAAACAATACAACATAGCAACTATTAACATTCTCATTTTATTAGGTTTTTAAATAAGAGAGATGATTTACTATATCCAGGAGGATATGCATAGGTAATGTGTAAATACTGTTCCATTTTATGTAACAGACTTGAGCACCCTCTGGTTCTTTATATGCTGGGATCCTGTAACTAGTCTCCTGGGATACAGAGGAGCAGTTTTATTTTATTGGTAAGTATTCATATCTTGACACTGACTAAATATGCTCAGTTGTTTTAACTGTGCATGTCAGCAAAACAATATTCACAGAGACCACTGATATCATTCCAAGTTTAGTATGTGTGCTGCCAAAATGAGAAAGAGACTACTGATATCAAAGGCAGAGTTTTAATTATTAGTACGGTACTTAACCCTCCACTCCTGAAGCACTTTACCACTTTCCTTTTTAAAAATCAATCTAAACACTTTATATCCTTCGCATTTGTCCCATGATCCTGTGCCCTCACCATTTTCTTTACCTTCATATTTTTTGAATAGGTTCATCTGGTTTTGCTGTTCACTCACCCATGAATGTTTATTATCTCCATTATATCAAAATCTTTCTCAGGCCTCAAAAGATGGCTCATTACACCTTACCATATTTTGCTTCTTTAGACTTCCATAGAATTCATTTTATACCTTTGTTACAGCTCTGGTTGCAGTTATCCTTGTAAGATTGTCTATCATGGCTCTCTCTTCTTATGAGTTCCTCAAGGCCAAAGTTCACATTTCATTCATCGATTTCTCCAATGCCTAGCATAGTGACTCACATGGCATAAACATCAATAAAAGGGTTAGAGTACATTTCCTCACAGGAAAAAGGAAATTAAATAAATGGCTACACTGTGATTAGAATAACAGACTAATTTGCAATGCCACAAATGCCGCTACCAGCCACCACTGTAATAATGTTCTGCTTACATTCTACTTCTCGTTTTACTCTTTAGATCCTGCACTTATAAGTAAACTATTACAAGAATTCTGGGAATTGATGTGACTGCATTTGGAAATATTCCAAGGTTTTTATTGAAATCAGAGGCACCACAAGAAACTGACCAGATGTTAAACACCATGAATATGTACCCTGGGCATCTCATTTTAGTCTTGGCGAAATATGGACAAGGGAGTAATTTTTCAAAATTGCAAGTGGGATTCATATACACAAAGCCCATTATTTTCCCAATGTACCTGAAATAATGGGGATAGGGACAGCTCTGCTTCCATATTCCCTACACACGTGTAAACAAGAATGAAACCACAGGGACACATGAGAAGTACTCAGTAGCTTTATAGTTGTTTGTAATCTTTTCCTCAACCAATAACGTCATCCTCAGTGTAGAAAAGCCTGCAACATATCCGGTGAGGACACAGTGAACAATGAGGTAGGAATATGAAAGTGAATGATATCTGCTGGTGTTTTACATAATTAACCCAGCAAGGAGCTGAAGAAAATATGATTCTATAAATATGATATTTACTTCAAAAAGAGAAAATTAAAAGAACCTAATATAGTGACAATGTATTCTTTTGCAAAAGACCACTGGATTTGGAAAGATTCAGACATGATTTAGAAGGCTGTATCAGGCACTCGATAGCTATAGTACTTTTGGAAAATTACCTAATCATATTATTCATAAAGTGTCCTTTTTCTCTCAAAGAACTTCCTCAAAAGTTTATTGAGTTAACTGATATAATGGATGCTTCATTAGGCATACAGAAGATGATTATAATTATAGATGTGGTATTGATCATGTTTTAGCTAAAAGATTCTAAAATTTACTTAACAAGAGTGATTTTAATAATTCAAAATGAGTAAGACTATACATCTATTTTAATGGGATAAACAGGCGTAAGACTCATGTCATAGATCTAGTGGATCCAGTCCCCAGCATTTTGTCCCTCACTGTGCCCATTTGCCTAGTAGTGTAAGAAAATCCGCAGTGCCTCTTCACAACAAGTAGGACTTCTCCATCCCCTACCACTGACTTAGGCCATATGACTTTACTAAGCTACCAGACTTATCCACATTATGCCAGCTTTCCCCCTGGGAGCTCTCTTGCAACTCTGAAAGCACCAGGATAAAAACATGTGTAGGCCGACCTCCTGGTCTCATAAACACAGTGACACATGCGTCAAGCAGATGTGCTCATAGCCAAATTCAGTTAGATGAAGACATTCTGGTGAAAATTCAAACTGATAGAAAATAAATGATGGCTATATAGAGATAAAGATTGAGTGGTTTAAGTGGCTAATCTGAGACAGTCACAAGAGCTGAAAAGGTGATATGGGAATGTGATTTAGGGTAGAGTACTTACTTGGCATATTTGAGTTTCTAGGTTCCATCCCTAGAACTTTAAAGATTTATAAAGAGAAACCTATGTAGTATTCAGAGAAAAATGTACTAAGGTATTGTAAATAAATAGTCCTAAATCACTCCAAACAAAACATATGGAAGCCCTTACAACCCTCACAACTCTAGCCAATATTTAGTGGTTATGTATTCTTTCTAGAAGCTTCTTGAAATATTGTAGTACTCACATGGTTAAGGTGAGTATGCTAAAGTATCTTTGTGATTTCCATTAAGTTACTATTTAGCAAGTTTTAGAGTCAGGTACAGAGAAAAGCTAAGTCTAACATAGCATCCTGCAGATAGAGGTTCAAGGAGGTCAGAAAAAGAAGAGGAACTGCCCCAACATAATTTACATGCTTCCCTGTTGTTCTGACTTCAGAATTGTGAAAAAGAAAAGCACATCCTTATTGACACACCTATTTTTCCTGATCATGGGAATAATTTATATTCTCAGTAGAACAATGAGGAAAACATCAAAAGGAACACAAGATATACATGCATTCTGGTCAAGCAGGAACACACCACCATAAAAAATCCTAATTAAAACTGAAATGTAGACCTTTCGATACATTTACTTTTGCTTACATATAATTTATTAGCTGAAGACAAAATGTATATGCAATTGTCTTATACACTATTCCATGCAATTTATCATGAGACTTTTATAAAGGTATTTGACAGCCTTTATAAAACATGAGAATTTCATAAAGGTATTTGATAGCCTTTATTTTTGAAACATGAGTTTTCGTGCAACTTTGATTCTAAAATACAATGACCATTTTTTCTGATGACTTGTGAGTTGCCTTTTCATATAATACTGTTGACTCGTGTGTTTTGAGAATTTTAAGTATGTTTAAACCTTTTCTACTTCCTTTCATATTTATTAAAATGCGGTATTTTAGTCCTTTTCTTTTCCTGTAGACATTCTTCCATGACAGTGGACTGGTTAAAAACACAGCTATTACCTTATGTAATCAACTTGAAAGCTGAGGACGGCAGTTCTTATTTTTACCATAAGTTTGAAGACAAACAAGACTGAGAGAAGTTGAGAAAATTGCTTAACTCTATGGTCCAAATAAACAGCTTCACCTCAGGAGGGGACAGAAGGCTGAAGGACATCAAAGTCCGCACTGAACCCATGGCTGAGAAATCCTGAACCCCAGTTCCTTCAAGCAACAAAGACTTATGACTTTTGTTGGGGGAACTAAGACAGCCTTTCCGGAGGGCCAGCTTCTACCTGGAATGGCAGTAACAGCCAAGTTGGCTGGCCTTCTACCACCCCTTAACCTTTTACTCTGAAACCCTCCCAGCATGCCGAGCTCAAGCTTTCAAAAGAGCAAAGGCAGATGCTGCAAGCCATCTTAAATGGCTCATCTTAGTCAGAAAATAAGCAAGACCACATCTGAAATAATGATTTGGTCCAAATGAGTTACAAGGCCAGCCCAGGACCGCTGCATAGAGAAATAAATTCCAAACCTAAAGGGAAGAAAGATTCACTGGGAATCATTCTTATCACAACCCATCCAACCACTAGGGGGAACCTTGATTTTAGCTGACCTAAAATTTCTCTGCCCTGATTGCTAGAGTGAAAGCTCACAGTTTGTGGTGGTACTTGATGAGGGCTCTTGGACACAGATTATGAAGAATCTGTATGCCTGGAATGAAGTACCTTTAATGTCTTCATTAACAAATACTCTCCTAAGTTGTGTGCTTCATTTCTCTAACTGCACACTCTGGTTAGAATTGGCAGGGTCATCTGTAGTTTGCTATTACCTGATTCCACGTATTCTTCTCAGATGATGGCTCTGAAACTTGGGTGAGGGCGGGGATCCTACGCCTTTGTCTCTTCCAGCCCTGATTCAGTGTCACCTGTTGGCTCAGAAAATCTGAAAACTCAGAGTCAGGAATTCCAGTTACTACAGAAAGCCAATGTGATTAATAAGGAAAGGTTGTCCTCCTTTGGGAACAGAAAAGGAATGAAAGGAGCTTCAGAGGAAACTGACTGTGACCAAAGCTATCACTAAACAAGCTCTTCCTCCAGACAAGTCCTTTGTTCCTTCCAGCTGATCTCCCACCTTGTTTATGCATGGGCCCCTGTCTATCTTTACATTCATTCCTCCACCATGTCCTTCTGATACCTAGGCAAGAAGACCAGACTCACCAGAGCTGCACAGGGAGGTCCATTTCTCACTCCAACCCTGTGGTTCCTGAGACACACCATTATCACTGGGAAGGAGAGGCACTGATTGGAGAGCTATTCTCTGTGTCCACTGGATTCTGTAAGAAAGACCAGGAAGACCTGCCTGGGTTTTCCAGTATGGGCAATGGTGGCTGAAGAAAGGGAGATAGTGAATTTCCCTTTACTTTGTTGAGAAGCCAGAGTCTAAAGCCCACAAATGCCCCCATCTCATGCACTGTCACTGTGGAAAGAGAGAGGACTCACCAGCTGACTTGCCCAGCAGGTTGTGCAGTCCTGGGGAAGGCTCAGCACCCAGGAGGGAAAGCAGCAGATGCCTTGAGCTGTCTATACCCTGGACCACAGCCGGGTGCATGAGGTGCCAGAGCTCAGCCATTTCCTTTTCAAGGGTTCCAGCCACACCTCCATGAGGCTGCAGTGCTGAGGGGCGGAGCTGCTCTGACCCTGGAGGCCAAACTGCCCAGATAGGTGCTTCCCAGTCTGTGACAGGGTGGGAGGACTTTCCCCTGGGCAAGGAAGTGGGGTGTCCCCCATTCTGAAGCAAGGGTGGAACATGGGCGATCCCTGCCTGGTGCGCTGCATTGAGGTTGTCATAAGAAAGTGGGGCATCGCCTGTGTCTTAATTCAACCAGTACAGAGAAGCCAGTCAGTGCAGCTTCCTGACTCCCAGGCTGAAGCTGCTGGTCTTTGCCTGAGCTGTGCAACACAGCATGAGCAGCACAGCCCTGAGGAGCCAGGGACAGAGGCAGAGACTCAGCTGTGGGAGAGCTTGGGGATCAGGTGCCCTCTGGGGTGGGCCCTGGGGAAAGAGCCTGCTCAGTCCTCCCCAAACAACTTCTGCCCATCCTCCCTGAGAGGGTGTGTATCAGCTTTGGAAGGACCACAAGCCTTCGTGCACGGAGCAGGACTGATTTATTCTCCTCCCCTTCCACATGGTGACACATTGGCTTCAGCCCTGGGAGGGGGGAAAAAAAAAACTTTGCGACCCACAGACCACTGCCTTTGGTGCCCCTCACCTCCCAGCCACTTACCTGGAGATCCTTACCTCCGCTTCTAATCAAGAGAGTCATTGGTGTGTCTGTGCAGGCACCTGATGACAGGAGAGGAAAGGCTTCAGAGCAGGCCTGGGCCTTTCCTAGGTCTTAGGGAACACAGCCTGTGTCATTTGTGGGCTACGCTGCACAGGGTATGCTATGGTTTATACACTGTGTCAACTTGAGAAGTCTAGCAGCTTAATTAAGTAACTCAGCAGCTCTACATCCTGTGGTGTAGAGCACAGTTACCTGGTCATTGTTACATTTTGAGAAGGTCAGAAGTTTACCTGGGAGACTCAGGAGGGAGCCAGGGGTCTTACTTTGTAAACATCCTCATCCTGTGCAAAGGAAGGCAAGGATGTTTGTGAAGCTACACCCACCCTGGGGGGGGTGTCCTGTGTACTATATAAAGGAGGAAATAAGGTTTGTTCTTGCCCCCCCTTTTACTCTGACTGCTTTTGCTGTGCTGCTGCCTTGAAGTGTTGTTCCTGTGTCATGCCACCCTGCTTTTGGAGCCAGCTGATTGTGGACTGAAACCTCCAAAAACTGTAAG
>RJWM01011735.1:0-58631 GCA_004363535.1 Dasyprocta punctata | reverse complement strand
AGAGACACAGTGCTGTTAATCTGCATCAAAATTAACCATCCTCTCTTGCAACACACTTAATCCCAGCATTCTTGCCACTTTCTGAAGCAGTTCTGGAGTCCTCTTTCGTGGGTATGTTTAGTTGGGTTGTTAAGGCTGCCTCATTGCTCTGGATTGGTTTCAAATATATACCTTTAATAGTCATTTTGACTCTGTGGGGGGAGCCACAAGTAGCACGGTGATAGATCCTATGAACAAGGTGGATGAAGACACACTGTAACGTTCTTACAAGCCTGCCTTTCTGTTGGATGGCACTCAGCAGTCCTGTTTGCCGTAGTTTTGAAGAAATCTTGTAAAGAGGCTCATTAAAATGAAATTCCAGAGCTGATTCAGAAGGTGGTAAGACCAATGAGATAGGCATATTTGAAGCAAGCAGGAGTATTTTGAAGTGGATTAATGTCAGTGTTTTTTTTTTTTTTTTTTTTTTTTTTTTGCGGCACTGGGGGTTGAACTCACAACCTCGCGCCTGCCAGGACAGGCATTTAAGGCACTGAGCCAAACTCCCAGCCCTGGTTTTTTGAGGCAGGGTCGCACTACGTAGCTCAGGCCAGCCTTGCGCTCGCGTTGTAGCCCAAGCCGGCCTCGAACTCACAATGCTCCACCTACCTCAGCCTCCCGAGAGTGTGTTTTTTTTTTTACCATAATAAGCATTTAAAAATTTAATCAACATACATTTTGATCACATCTTACATATTTTTATACAAGTTTACTGCAAATCTTACAGGACTAAATAATCTGTAAATAAAAATGTCTGATAATCTTTATAGTAAATTTCATACGGCCAATTGATTCTCACTGAATGGATTCTTAGATTTATTATTTATTTATTTATTTATTTGCAGCACTGGGGATCGAACTCACAACCTTGTGCCTGCCCAATAGGCGCATAAGCCACTGAGCCAAACTCCAAGCCTTAGTTTTTTTTTGAGGCAGGGTCACACTGTGTAGCTCAGACCGGCCTTGCGTTCACATTGTAGCCCAAGCCGGCCTCCAACTCACAATGCTCCTCCTACCTCAGACTCCCAAGTGCTGAGATTAAAGGCGTGCGCCACCACACCCGGCATAAGGATTCTTAGATTTTTGATGGCCTTTTGCTTGCTCTCAACTTAGGTTCAACTGTGCTTTGACGATACACATATGCCAAGTGCTGATTACGGTGGTTCATTAAAAAGTAACTTACATCATTGATGGACAGTATGGTTTCCACGTGAATAATGGCTGATGTTTTGAGGACGTTAAAAGGGTTTTTTATTTGATTGAAGAGAATGTGGTCCTGTTTTGTGAACATTTTGATGATTGTTTATACTAATCCTGTGCCTAGAAATTTTATTTTCTCTTTTCAACACATCTTTTATCAAGCAAATTCCTCGTGAATGACTGTCTGAACTCCTAAAGCAGAGTTAATCTTCTCCTTCATTTTTTTTACCTCTGCACCTGTCTTCTAATACTGCTTGGTTTGCCTTGTATTCTTTCCAGATTTTCATCTGCAGGAGTATTAACACGACCAGAGTTGGACTTGTACTGTTGTTTAACTGGGAGCAAAAACTTTACAATATCTGAATCATAAGTCCTTATTTATTGTTTTGTAATTAAAATTTTTCTTATTTGGGTTAATATTTTAGATAAGACGTTTTTACCTGGATAGGCATATGCCATTGCACGTTGTTCAAACTGCTGCACACGCGCACATAATCGGGGTTTTCGAATTTTTGTATTGGTGAATACCTTTAAGCCCATATCCTGTAAAGGAAAGGATCAGGAAATGATTATATGTGTGTTATATTATAAAATATATGTGTGTATATATATATATATATATATATATACCAATACTTCTTTTCATTGAATTCAATAAACAGTCCAATTAGTCTAATATTAAATTTTAATGCTCACAGTTATAGAATGAACATTCTATAAGTTTACAAAGATAATTTAATTTTGTCACTTCAACTCTTTCAGTGGCAATTACCTTATGTAAGTGACAATTGTAAATATTGCAAAACAATGAATCTCAGTAATGAAGAAAGCTTATTTAATAGTCTAAAAATTCTTGTCTTGATTTTGCTGCTTTTAGCAGATCTCCTATAATTAGTGACTTTGGAGAAGTCATCTGTCCTGTCTATTCCTTAATCTCAAGTATACATTATGTTTTAAGAACCTTAAGAACTGACTCTCTCCAATGTAAAGAATTTACCTGTAGGAAGCCGTACATATCTTTTTCATTTGTATTGGGTTCTGGGGAATACAGGATTCCATCAATGTAGGTGTTGGGAAGATTGATGCAGTCTTCGTTGATTTCTTCCTGCTGACTCAGGCTTCCAGGGAAACCAGTGAGATCTTTTACTGGTAGCAGCTTATAAACCTGTGCAATGCAGAGGATGTAAAGGGAAACTTACTTGTGGCTTATTTTTTTAAGTGAAAGAAACAAAGGATAAGAATAACAACCACTAGTCTTTCTTTGAGTGTCCTCATCACTTTGATAATTTATAAAGCAAGTGTAAATTATTTTCTTTGAGCAGTTTTTCCATTATGAAAATGTTTACCAGTTTCAGAGAAAAACTGAAATACTATGTTTGGGTTTGCTTCTGTGTCTCCCCAAAGCCTCATGTAATCACGGCATGGACAGGGCTGAGTCTGGCATTCATAATTGGTTTGTTGTCTAGTGCTGGGACTGGTGATGTGAGTGCTGCACCCATCCTGGGGTGCAGCCAACATACAGTGTAAGGGCTAGAGGAAGGCGTGTCTCTCTCTCTCTCTCTTGCCAGTTTGCCTCGCTGTTTGGCAGCTGTGGTGAACGGTTGCCCTGCCACGCCATGCTGCCTTAGAGCCAACTAAGTATGGACTGAAACCCCCCAAAACTGAAAGAAATAAACCTTTCTTTCCCTAATATTGGATGTCAGGTATTTTGTCTCAGCAATGAGTGAAAAGTGACTAAGATATACTCTAATCTAATTAATCAAGTGTTACAATATTACTTGGTTACACCATCCAGAGGCAAACACTAGATATGATACTAAAATGAAACCAATATTTATTGAGAAACAGTTCTTCTACATGTGAGACATTATTAAAACTTTAGGATAATAGAAACAATTGATAGTTTTGCCTCTGTCTTGTGGCTAGCATCTGGCTCTGTTTATAGTGAAATTACTGAACATACTTTTTAAACAGACACATGATAAGGACTACCCCTGTCCTTTCTTGGATGGGACAGTATTTTTCTAAAGTATATTATTCATGGAAACAAAATGCTCCAGATCTTCACACAATGCATAAGTTCATAAAATACTGAAAATGGTGTTTTTAAATCTGTTCGAAAAGAGGAAGACATGTAAGAATGCTGACAGACTCACTGTACTATACCTGTAGGATTGTGAAACTGATTGAAAAGAATAGATTATCATAGTCTGATAAATTGAGGCACTTTCTCAAAGGCAACTCCCTCTTAATATTCCCTATTTTCCTTCCTTGCTAAATTTTTTTCTAAAGCATATCATGTATTTTCCATCTCATCTATGAGTATGCAAATTCCATAAACATGAATTTTTCTTTTTTCAGGATTCTAACACTATGTATAGTTCCTAGAACACAATGGGAATTAAATAAACATGCATTGAATGAATTATATTACCTGGAGCCAAGTGCTTTATTAGTAAAACATTAATCAAAGATTGAGAGGAACTAGTATCTTTCTGCTAAATACCGGAAAGTGTCTGCTTTATTATTAGCAATAAACACATAAATACTATCATATTCATTTTAATTTCATAAACAGTTAACAAAAACAATTATGTCAATATTATTATTAAATAGGACTCTGCTTTATCTATCAACCAGAGTTATGATAATTTAAAAAATCTTTGAGAGTTAAGAATCATGTCATTCAAAGGTAGAACATAATAGCTGCGTGTGGTGGCGCACGCCTATAATCCCAGCACTCAGGAGGCTGATGCAGGAGGATCATTGCGAGTTCAAGCCATCCTGGGCTACAAAGTGAGCCCAAGGCTGGCCTGAACTGTAGAGCAAGACCCTGTCTCAAAAATACCCTCCCCCCCAAAAAAGGTAGAAGGAACATTAATGTTACCCCATATCTCTGTTTTCCACTATTGAAACGTATTTAATATTTTCTTTAAAATTATAAATATTTTCATTTAAAACCCTATTTAGAGGACCAAAAAGTAAGAATTATTCTCTTGTAGGTTTATGCTTTAGGTAAATAAAAATATAGAATTCCCCTTGATGAAATTTTGACCGAAAAAGCTTCAGTAAGAACGTACTCCAATTTACCTCATACTAAAATTTGAAGATATGAGCAAACTGCTATTAGTACATGTATTTAAGTAGTTAAGGGTGATAACATACCATTGTGCTATTTTTTATATTAACTCCATATTTTAAAATGCTTTATTTACCAATGCTATTTACATAGTAATTCATTTTTCCTAATGTTTGATCATCATGGATAATATATACATTTTAATCAGAAATTATGTTCAATTTGAGATGTTATTTCAATTTATATAACTCTTATAAAAACAAAAATCTGAAATGCTATTTAGATTATGTAGTGTTAGTATAAGCAAATATATCACTTCCATTAGGTTTTTAAAAAATGAAAAAAAATTATTAGTATCTGTTTGTGATATATGATGACTATGTTAATCATGGAATATTGGTAAATACATGTATCATCTTGATCATTTGTAGTTCCCCTTCACCTCCCTTCACTTTCACTTCCCCCTATTCCCAGATGTAAATGTTACAAACATGTTGAAAACCCATATTCCTGGTTTTAGGGAATGCTGGGATTTCAGGGACTTTGAATATTACATGGTGTCTTTTACATTGTGTAAATCCAACTTATGAATGACCTCCCTGATTCCTTGGTGAGAGTTAATTTTTCTCCCATTTGGCATATTTGTATCTCTCCAACAGCATTTTTCACCGTCTGTCTAGTATCCTCTCCAGCACTGTGTGTGGGGGTGGCCTGACAATCACATCTAGGTTTGAATTGTTGTATGACCTGGAGCAAGACTTTTAACGTAACTAAATGAATCATAAGTCCTTTTATGGTTAATTTTCATTTTCATTATGTTTTATCTCTCTGTCTTTTTTTTTTTTGTCGGTACCAGGAATCAAACTCACAACCTTGCGTCTGCCAAGCAGGCGTTTAAGTCACTGAGCCAAACTCCCGGCCCTACTTTTTCTTTTTGAGGCAGGGTCACACTATGTAGCTCAGGCTGGCCTTGCTCACGTTGTAGCCCAAGCTGGCCTTGAACTCACAACGCTCTTCCTACCTCTCAGCCTCCCGAGTGCTGGGTTTAAAGGTGTGCGCCACCACGTCTGGCTATGTTTTATCTTTTTAGAAAAATTTTACTTGGCTCAACACATTAATAATTTTTTATTAACTTTTTTCACTGGTTCAAGCTAATAGTGTGCATGCTCATGTGTGTGTACGTGTGTGTTTAGACAGAGAGAAAGGAAGACTCTGAGAATATAACATTATCTTCATTGTGATGAAAGGTACACACAAAGGAGGTCAAAACCTTAAGCAAATGATCAAAATAATTCTTTTTGAGACAGGGTCTTGCTATATAGTCCAGGCTAGCCTTGAACTCACTATGTAGCCTAAGGTGGCCTCGAACACAGCAATCCTCCTTCCTCAGCCTCCTGAGTGCTGGGATTATAGGGGTGCTCCACTATGCCTGGCAGGTCAATATAATTTTAAGAGATCTTATTTTACCCAAGCATTTCCCCTTGCTCTGAGTCCCTTGCATGGTCCCTTCTGATCCCCAAGGTGGAGGGGAACTCACGGAGGATGCAGAGAGCTCTGCTTCTGGCCTCAGGAGCAGCACACTTTGGTCCACAGCTCGCAGAGCACAGAGGGACTGAGGAGAAGCTGTGACTCGGAGTTGTGTTTTTGAGGCTGGAAGACTTTGTGCTGCGCTGAAACTCAAATCCACCTGGGAAATTGGGGAGAAAGGTCAGAAAAACACATTTCTGAATTTCACCACACAGTCACCTGTGCTTTTGAAAATGTTCCTAAAATTTTATGCATAACTACTTTGCTTGCCTTCCCAGCATTATGCCAGTACTGGTGTTTTGTCCTTTGTACTTTGCTTTGATTCTCAAAATTTAATTCAGCTGTTGTAACAATTCCTAATTATTCTTATAAACTACTAATTCTGAGTTGTCATTTTTAAAATTTTTGATAGTTGAGGTGCTCACCAAATTTGGGTGGAGCGTAAATGGGTCTAAGTGCTCCTGTAGTTTGTTTTGTTTATTGATAGTCTCAAAAACTGAGTTGTATGTCTCCTAATGTTTCATTATAGAAAAAAGGAAGAGAGTAAGATCTGTGACATATGGTAAGAGACAATGCTATACAGAGAATTTTGCAAAATTAAACAACTATTAGCCTCGTTAAAAGCCTCCAGAAAATTCACTTAACTGTTTGGCCTCAGTGCTCAGATGTAAAAAATACTGGTGATGGTGGTAACTACTAGATCGAAATATTGAAATTTTATAATATAAAGAACTCACCTTGTTGTTCAGACAATTTTCAACCTCATATTTTGCAGAATCCCCAATTATTTCCCCATTAGGTAAAATGGCATAGATGAGAAATCGAGCAACAGGAGCTAAGTCTGACTCCACAGGGACTGACAGGAAAAAATGGCCTTTCGCTGGAGCACAGAGAGGGGAAGAAAGCAATCATGGGTTAGACATCTCTCCAGGGCTGAGATAAAATTATTCTGCTGCAAAAGCCTTTTTAGATGCCTGGTAGTTTATTTACTTTTTCTAGTAGAAGCTATCATAAATGGTACATAGAAGGAGCAAATAACTCTAAGAACACTAGCATTTGAAAAAAAACTTTATGAAAGCCATTTTCTCCTATATAAATTGTATATAAACTTCTTGCAAATTTTAAGCTTTATCTAAATGACATACGGCTGTTATGCTACCTAAAGGTACAAAGAGATTTGTCTTGCTTCTGTTTGATCTAGATCTCATTCTAGAAGAGGGAAACAGAGCATGAGGTTATGAGATGCCACAGTAAGAGTTTAACACATTGTATTTATGCTTGTATCCTCTTTACTCTTGTATGACACACACATCTTTTTCTTCTTAAGAAAAGGTTATGCTCCTTTGACCATTATTTTTGAAGTCTCTGTAGATGGTCTTAAATCTACCATGGTGCTTCTCTTTTGGGACAAAGAAGCATCAAAGGAACAGTTCGCTGATAATTTCCCAGCAGGTCAACGTTTAGACTCCTTTAGAATCAGAGAAACCCTTAAAAGCTTGTATTTGCTCATAGGGAGGTCTCATTCAGTAGTGAAAGTATCCAGTTTAGACTTCATAAGTTGTAACTTCCTTTATATGAGAAATAAGATATTTATAAAGACATAAATGACTCAGTACAAGAGCTGGCATCCCAGGACATTACCTTCCCTCCTCCCCATTCTCTAACACAATTCTGAAATGTCTCTGATTTGGAGAAGAGAGCCCATAACTAGTTATGGCAAAAATTTGGAATAAGTGTAACATATACATAGCATCTACATTTCATATAATCTAAACAGAATAGGGGGAAGACAAAAATATTTGATACAAGTGAAAGAAGGAAATATTCTTGTTTTCCCTGCCTCAACTTTCTCTTTGTTGTACCTGGATGGAAATTTATCTGTATTTGAAAGTATTCCTGATCTTTGTATAGTGTAAGGTTGAAGGCCAAGGAGCAGAAATCTGGAGATTACGGAAATACTCACCATTTCCCTGCTCCACAGGAAGCACATGAGTCCCAGATTGGACAATGCCTCCCTTTGCCATTATCTGCAAAAAAGAAGTATAAGGAAATTTAATTTGCCTTTAGAGATCTTATTCCAGACTTGGCAATAATTATACCCAAGGAAGGTGAAACAGTGAAAAAAAAAAAAAAGGATGAGAGGTCAAAATACTGATGCCCAAACAGCTTTATCATTTCTTGCCTCATGGAGAACTTCTGGCTACAGAAAAGTCAGAACATGATTTCTGTTCTCACCAGGTAATAGAAGACAAGCTCCTTCAGCTCCTGTTTCTTTAGAATATAGTGTGCCTTGATTGTTTGATTTTGGTGACATGGCAGTTTCCCAGGCTTGGGCTCAAGGTGGACAAAGCTACGGCTTAGGGAGAATACAGCATGAGCAGTGTGAAATGCGTTTTCATTTACTTCTGACAGCCATTGGTAATCATAACAGACTCTATCATCCTTGTGTTTGACCTGAAGGATCAGATAAAAATAGTATTTTTAGGCTATATGTCAGGAATCAATTGTCTTACGTAAGTTTATTTCTCCACCTAATAGCTAGAAATCTTGGCTCTGCAGCAAGTGAGAAAGACCTTTGTTTTTCTCTGCATCAAATGCAGGCAGGATTTATACCTGCACATGGCAGAGGATCCTGAATCTAGTATTTACATATTTGAAGAGCATAAAAGGAGGTGTCCTTTGCTCTGCAGCTTACTAAAAATTTCCTTGACCATAGCCAGGTGTGGGGGCACACGCCTTTAATCCCAGCACTCGGGAGGCTGAGGTAGGAGGAGCGTTGTGAACTCGAGGCTGGCTTGGGCTATAACTTAAGCACAAGGCCGGCCTGAGCTACACAGTGCGACCCTGCCTCAAAAAACTAGGGCCGGGGGTTTGACTCAGTGACTTAAGCACCTGTCTGACAGGCGCAAGGTTGTGAGTTCAATCCCTGGTGCCGCAAAAACAAAACAAACAAACAAACAAAATTTCCTTGACTCTTTTACCAAGGTACATAGGCAGATAGGAATATTGGAGCTATGAAACCTCATTGAGGAGAATGAGTAATCTCTAGAAATTGGAGAATTGTACTTTTGAAAGTATTCACCTCTTTTATCATGGGCTTCAGTGAGGTATTATTAATAAATGAAATATTACAAACTTGGGGATTTGAGGAAACTTTTGTGCAGGTTGCTGGTTAAAGAGTTGAGTAGGTGAGTTAGCTGTAATCTCCCTGGGCTGTCTTAGGTTGATTATTTTTTATACGTCTTACATGCAGTTCTGAGCTTGTAGACTTAACGGGTTCTATTTGGCTTGTATTTCCAGCTTTCCTTTAGGTAGAAGTTGTTCCCTTAACTTTTTCCAGGTTTCTCCTACTCTCATTCAAGCCCCCAAGTAGACTGAGTGAATCTTGATACCAGCAAAAACACTTTGTTCCAATCTCAATGTTATGTTCTACTGATAATATTTATGGTAATCAAAGAGAGAGAATATTCAAAAGCAGTATTTTCATTGGCAGGACTAGTACAGTCCTGGCACAAGGGAAGCACTTCTTGTTTAACAAATGAGTAAACATTTCACTTTATTAGAGGATTTTCTTCCATTTACTGAAAGCCAAATTGATAAAGTATACTATTCATTCATTTTTATGTACACTTAGTGGAGGAGTCCCATTTCTATAAGTATTCAATATCCATTGTGTATCTATATAACTTTAAACATATATTTATATCTCTACTGGTGCATAGATTGTATGCTCTATAGAACAAGTTGTATGCATAGAAGCAGACCATTTATTCTAAAATAGCAGGGCAACTACAGTAAGACAGTTTATGAAGTGAATGTTTCTGAAACTAACTACTAATCTGTAATAAAGGGATTTATAGTAGAAGTATGTAACTGTAACAGGAAGCCCACTGAATGCTTAACATGTGCTATTTAATTTAATCTTCACAACTACGCTATGCATTGGTTAGACACTCATATTTTACCCTTTTTTACAGGTAAAGAAATAAACCATAGAGGTTTATCTAATTATTTGCCCTTAATGTAGAATTGAGCCAATATATTTTTATCTAGTTTATTTGATTTTGATTCTGGACCCCAATTTTTAAAAATATGGCTAAAATCACACAGCATAATTACCATCTTCATAATTTTTTAGTGTACATTTCAATAACGGTAAGTATATCTTTTGTGCAGTGCATCTCCAGAACTTCGCATCTTGCAAAATTAAGTCTTTGTATTCAGTCCATAGCCTTTCTGTCCCACTCCCAAAAATGACTATTCATTTCATTTCATTTCCATTTCGTTTTCTTTCTCTCACATTTCTTTTTTATTTATTTATTTTTTTTTGAGGCAGGGTCTCACGATATAGTTCAGTCTGGCCTTGAACTCACTATGTAGCCCAGGTTGGCCTTGAACTTGTGATCCTCCTGTATCAGCCTGCCAAATACTGGGGTTACTGGTATGTGCTACCATGCCTGGCAGTCATTCCATTTTTTATTTCTGTGATTTTGACTACTTTAGAAGCCACCAGCTCTTAATTAACTTTCTATAGGTTTACTTATTCTGGATACTTCATATGGAATCACAAACATGGAACCTTTTGTGTTTCCCCAAATCATCTTATAGCTATGTTTTTATGGAAAATTTTTGAGTAAGAATAGAAATAAAATTATTTACACAATAGTTAAAAAAGTAACCTGTTATAAAGGGAATCATACAGTATTTGCTTGTGACTGCTTTATTTCTCTTAGCATGATGGCCTCAAAATTTATCCATCTTGTAGCGTGTGATAGTTTCCAAGGTTAGATAATAGTTTCTTTTATATATACACAACATTTTTGCTTATCCATTCATCTGTTGATGATTATCTGGGTAGTTCCCACCTCTGAATTATTAAAACTAATTGCTATGAACATTTGTGTGCAAATGTCTCCTTGAGACTCTGCTTTCAATTCCTGTTTTTGTTTCTTTTTTTTTTTTTTTGGCACCAGGGATCAAACTCACAACCTTGCACCTGACAGGCAGGTGCTTAAGCCACTGAGCCAAACTCCTGGCCCTTCAATTCCTGTTTTTGAAGCATAAATTAACTTAAAAATCTTAACTGATACATAAATACATAAAATTGTGCATATTCATAGGTAGCATGTGATGTCCTGATACCTATCTACATTGTGTAACATTTAAATCAGGTTTGACATATTTACCTCTTACATTT
Organism: Dasyprocta punctata; assembly: GCA_004363535.1. Lineage (NCBI taxonomy): Eukaryota > Metazoa > Chordata > Mammalia > Rodentia > Dasyproctidae > Dasyprocta > Dasyprocta punctata. The sequence goes on along the minus strand of RJWM01011735.1, from coordinate 47,592 downwards.
GTCATTTCTTTTTGATAAAAATACTAAAAATCCTTTCTTTCAGCTTTAAAAAATACATTCTTGTTACTTATAGTCACCTTACTCTGTAACAGGATGATCACTGATAAGTGCTTAGAACACTGGTGGATTACGTGGTAACACTGTTCTTTAAGTTTTTGAGTAACTTCCACACTATTTTCCATCAGTGTCACTTCCACTAATATTGGCAGAGTGGAACTCACACACTTAACTACACTATACTGTCTCCTTTTCATAAACTTTTGAGAAGTTGACCTCAAATTGGTTTCTTTCTTTCTTTCTTTTTTTTTTGCGGCACCGGGGATTGAACTCACAACCTCGCGCCTGCCAGGGCAGGCGCTTAAGGCACTGAGCCAAACTCCCGGCCCTGGTTTTTCGAGGCAGGGTCGCACTGTGTAGATCAGGCCGGCCTTGTGCTCGCTTTGTAGCCCAAGCTGGCCTCGAACTCACAACGCTCCGCCTACCTCAGCCTCCCGAGTGCTGGGATTAAAGGCGTGCGCCACCACGCCCGGCTTCAAATTGGTTTCTAATTTCTATTTTTTTTCCTGCCCATAGGAATAAACATCATTTGGAACTTTCTCTTTTTTAGCTTACAACTTTGCTTTCAAGTATACTTCATTGGTAACTTCTTTCCCAACTCACCTGGATATTCAAGGAGGTACCTGTCATGTTGGTGGTGTTGATGGAGAACTGTACCAGGCCGTTCTTATCTGTGGTAGCATTAGAGTGGTAGTTAGCTTCAGAGGCTGTGATAGTGATGATTTTATGTGGCATAGGGACATCTTTCCCATTCACGAGGCGCACCTGAAGATTAAAAGCTGTGAATCAATTCTATGGGTAATAACTAAGAGGCACCAATCATATTCATTTCATTACAATTATTATTTGAGTATCTCCTATCTGTTGTACACAGTTCCAAACACTGAAGGTACACAGAAAACAAGAAAAGGTTCTTTGCATCACAGAGCTTACAGCCTGGTGCAAGAGATAGATGTTAAACAAGCATAGAAATATGGTTATTTAGTAGTAATCCTGAGGAAAAAAGGAAAATATTGTACAGGGATAAAGTGGAAGGGATAATAATGGGGTGACCTATTGTGATGATTGAATTCAGCAGATGGATAATTGAGTTCATATTGTTAAACTGGTGATTTTTAATTATGGGCTACTTTTTGAAATTTAAATGTTTTTTCATCAACACATGGTATGATATTTCAATTCATATAATATATAATATATAATGATCAGATCAGGATAACGCACTATCATTTCATTGTGTTGGAAACTGGATAGGTATTCATAATTGATTTGCAAAATCAAACTTTGTCAATGAAATATTTAATCCAAGTACAAAGATAAAAATAGGCATAAAATTCTGATCCTTTGTTTTCTAGTAAGTCTTATGACAAATGTTATGGTTAATTAGCAGCAATAAATTATAAATAAATATATGTCTGAGAAACTAAAAAATATACTACACTTTTATTCTGAGAAATGGCTGAAGTTACTGAATATGTTTTGCTGTCACAACATAATCAACCTTGGAATATACTCCATTTTGTTTAGAATAGTCCTTTTGTCTATTTTTTTTCTTTTTTGTGGTCCTGGGAATTGAACCCAGGCATCCTCACATACCCCCTACTCCCAGTTCTATTTTTTATTTTGAGACAGGGTCTGGGTGAATCACTAAGTTATGCAGGCTGGGTTTGAACTTGCAATACTCTTGCCTCAGTCTCCCAGAGTACTGGTATCACAAGTGTGCATCCCATACCCAGCTCCTTTAAAGCCTCTATAGCTGAAACTCCATTGAGAACCTGACAGGCAGTAGTTACACACTGAGATACATACAACTGTCCTCTCAGACTTCTGGAGTCAGAAAGATTTCTTTTCCCTTTTGCTGACAATAGAAAAATGACATAGAAAAAAATTTTTTGTGGATCTGTGATAAAATTTATAAATCTAATATCTGGAAACCTTAAATGGTATTTTATCCCTATATTTGCACTTCTCAAAAATACTTACAGAAAATTAATATGAATGTATTTATGAAAGAAATTGGTATAATAGAATCTTTAATACTTAAAAATTAAAACTACCTACCCAGTCACTGCCATATGAAATAAATTTTTTTTTTTTGTGGCGCTGAACTGACACCCCACTGCCTGCCAGACAGGCGCTTAAGCCACTGAACCAAACTCCTGGACCTAGTTTTTTGAGGCAGGGTCGCACTATGTAGCTCAGGTTGGCCTTGCACTCGCGTTGTAGCCCAAGCAGGCCTTGAACTCATGAAGCTCCTCCTATGTCAGCCTCCTGAGTGCTGGGATTAAAGGCATGCACCACCACACCTGGCTCATATAAAGTAAATATTAAGAGAATAATGTAACTCATGAATTTTGAGATTCTTGAGAGAAAGTGTCATAAAAACCATATGTATATATAATATAGATTCAAATAAAGAGCAAAATAGAAGAGAGATAAATAGGAAGTAAGCAGAAGCTCAAATACTTCTTGTTTTAAAAACATTTCAATATAAATACTAATTTGTTTCACTTATACTAATAGTTTATCTTAGTTCACAAAAGAAAGTTTGTGCCATTATCTGTTTCTTTTTGGTAAGAATCTTTTTGGTTTATGTCTTGCATAGAGTAATCACTTTGAAGATGATGACACACAGGACAATAACTATTGCTATTCTGTTATTAATTGGTTATGAAAATTTATTTTATTTTTTCATAAAAAATTGGAGATTGCCTGAATATAACCATGACAAGGATATGGGAGGATATCACATAATGCTGTTGTTTGAAAGTAAAAAGGAAAAACCTTCCAAATTTTATAGGGCTTTAAAAGGAGTTCATATACAAATTTAAAGTGAACAGGTCTATTTTTTATGTGGTTTTACCCTTTCAGTTACATTTTCTTCCTTCTTTTGTATAAATGACTAACATGTACTAGGTATAATTTTAGTAGAAACTGCGCCTGTGGTGTGAATTAGTAAGTCTGGGTTTTAACCAGATTTTCACCTGCCCGAAGAAGGGGACTCCTGGTCTAACGTGTGAGTCCACTTGCACAAAGGAGAGTTTGGTTTCGGTGGTTGTGATTTCACTGAATCCTGTCCCAGTCAACTGCACACCTGCAAAAGACGAATGAAAAAAATCAGTTCGTTTGTGGAAGAATGATATTTTGGAACTTCTTACATTACCTCCTTCCTTACAATTCCTAATCTGGCTAAAGAAATAAATTGATATCCATTGTTCCTTCTCCCACATGCCATGGAACACAAACCTGTTCCTTCTTCTCGGATGTTGGCTTCCGCTCGGAGTTGCATTTCATATTCTTTCCTCCTTAGCTGGAAGTCATTGGTTTTCACTTGCTGAGAGAAGCAACCTTGGCTGTTTAGCTAAGGAGATCATAAAGTACAAAAACATCATACATGTTATATTGAACAGATCTGCATTCAGTTAATGTATGATCAACTAACAGATTTTTGGTGGGACAACATAATTTAGGTATTTTCTATGATGAGGCCATAGAATATACTGTCTCTAGACTAATTATTATTACTTGGTACAACCATATCTTATGAATAAGTTCTGAGGATTTCAAATCTCCTGGAGAGAATGAGATGGAAAGGCTGTACGTGTTTTGAGTGATCTTACTGTAGTGGGCGGCTAACTCTTCACCAAAGCTGGGATCCCCTTCCCACGTAGATGGTTGTGGCTGGGAGCTGACTACTGTCTGAGGACTTCCTCACCTCTCTGGCCTCTAGACAGAGCCACGGGACAGGTTCTTGCTCACAGAAAGAAAAAGTACTGAGACCCTTCCCAGCTAAGGCAATTAAAAAAATTATATACACACACACACATACACGCACACACATATATACATATATGTATAATTTTTTCTGTTTTCTTTGTAGAAGCAGATACCCATGGAGGCTTTGGATGGCTCAACTTCTGTTATTCTGGAGCACCAATGGCGAGTAATTAGAAGAAATAAATAATTCCTATTATGGCAAGTCACTGTTTTAAAAATTACTCTAGCAAACATGGAATTCTCTTCCAGATTACCCCCTTCCTGACTCATGCTGAGCAACACTGCATTTATTCTCAGTACCTAGAAGGCCAAGTTCTCAACCTACCTTCTGAGTGAATTTCTTACAGAAAGCCAATGATTCTTGGCCAAAGCATCTGGAAGGATTAACATACTTTCTGCAAATGCTGACAGTCACGTCTCCTGGGACAGGCTTTCCGTATGTGTATCTGTCAGGAGAACATTGCCAAATGAATAAAAACAGACAGAAGACAATCCTATTTTTTACCTATCTCCACTGCCATTTTGGCTACTACTTATTTACTCTTTGTACTTCGCTCTGATTCCTGCAGGACTTACCCAATATTAAGGGCAAGCAAACTGAGCAATGACCCTTCTTTTTAAAAGCAAATCTTTATATTTACTTTTTGTACTTTGTTCTGATTTCTCCATGACTTACCCAATATTAAGGGCAAGCAAACTGAACAATGACTTTTTTTTTTTTAGCAACTCTAGTGCAGTATGCTACAATTTATTATATTCTTCTCTTTTCATGTCTCTTTTCCTAGTATGTTTATTTTGATATCATTTTAAGTGTGCTTTTTTTTTTTTTTGCTACAAAAGCTATTTTAAAAAGAAAAGCCAACACCAATAAAAAGAAATTTAAAATAAAGATGAAAAGGATAGACAAACAATCTTTTTATGAACTTGTATCCAAACTACTTTTTTTTTGGGGGGGGGGCCCAAGGATCAAACTCACAGCCTCACACCTGTCAGACAAGCACTTAAGCCACTGAGCCAAACTCTGGGCCCTGGTTTTTCAAGGCAGGGTCACACTATATAGTTTAGGCTGTCCTTGTACTCGTGTTGTAGCCCAAGCAGGCCTCGACTCACAATGCTCCTACCTCAGCCTCCCGAGTGCTGAGGTTAAAGGTGTGTGCCACCACGCTCAGCTTCCAAACAATTAATATGATGATGTCTTCTCAGTGTAAATCTTTATTTATATCTCGTCTACATTTTTTTACTGTTTTATTTCAAAGAAAGAAAACAGCAACAACAACAACAACAAAGAAACTGAGTTTCAAAACAGGTTAGTAGGACAGTTTTGTTTACATTTTATAAAAATAGGATTGTGCTACAAATATGTGATGAATGATTGCGTTTCCAGGGTATTTGACTTCTTCCCAATTTGAAATGTCCTCTATACTCTAATTTCAAGAGCACCAGCTCACCAGTTATGTGGGGTTGGGAAGTTGGTGGCCATTACTCTGAAATAGCACTTGGCAGGAGCATGACAAGTAGCAGGTACATTGCATACGTGGTCTTTAGGAAGGACAGGTGTTTTGCTTTGCCTGCTCTTTCTGCTGGCGTTACTCTGGGACTACAGGCATGGGGTCTAAGATGCTGGGACCATGAGTTACTGAGTGGGAAGGACCCATCTCGAGAGGTCATGCTCAGTCTCCTGGGTAAAAATGGCAGTGCCCAAAAACATGTGACATGCTTTATTTAGGTAGACTGATGAGGTAGGTGAAATTTTGGGTATATCCTTATCTCTAAAAATCATGAATCTTAGCTATTTTTCCACTATGGTTACAAGTTCAGGTAAATAATCTGTTGATGATTGAATTTCTTCTATTACCATATGTCAATTATCTCATTAGTATGCTTTGTTATTTCTAGTTAAGGGAAGGCCATTAATCTTTACCACAATTTACATTGTGTGTGTGTGTGTGTGTGTGTGTGTGTGTGTAGCTCTGTTACTTTCAGAGTTAATTTCAGTACTAGCAGCACAGCCTTTCTAGAAATAGTTCTGTATCCCTTCTTAGACATAGTAATGCTGATACATACATGAAAGAAAATAAAAAGCGACAGAATATTCTAGAGATGGAAATTCTCCCAAAATTCTTAAAAGTATTTGTGTTGCCAAAATATTTCAAATTGGAGTCTCCTTTAAATATTTCCCCATGAAAGACTAATAAAAATAAAAACTGGAAGAGAAGAAAAAAGTCAACTTACCGGCCACACACTGACACAGTAAACTCTTGTTCCAGGATAGTGATTTTCTGTGGCATGGATACTTGTACTTCGAATTTGGGGAGAACTGTTGGTTGGTGGTAAAGAATTGGTGATTGGTGACTGTTTCTCAACTTATAGGACATTAATATTTTCCAGTTCTCTGGGAGTATTTTGGGGGTTTGAAAAGGCTTCTCTACTGTTCAGTATATCTGTATGTTTGTTGTTCTCAAAATGGAGAGTTCAGTTCAAGGACTGTGATTGATTACTGACAAATAACGAAATAGTCACTAAAACAAGCATATTTTGTATTTTTTTGATGGTAAATATTGCCACAGAATAACCAAGTTATAGGAAGTCTTATGTGCAAATCATTGATGTCTTCATTGGACATAAGATTGATTAGTTTTACTCTAAACCCAATCTCACCCCTGAGAGATGAAAAAACTGCAAGTCAACTCAAGTTCTAGATTCTAGAAGTTCAAATATGAAGGAAACTGTTCCATGGTTTTCCATGATCCATACCAAATTCCGCCACAGTGAAAGAGTGCTGTATCCTTCCACCTGATTCCTTCTGCACCACCACTGAGTAGGAGCCCAGAAGGGGCTCTGACGACAGGGGAAAGGAGAGCTGTGTGAGGCCACGCTCTAACTTGACATTCCGCCACTGCATAACACGGTTTCCTTTGGGGTCCTACAGATAAATTAATTGTAATTTACAAAAATGCAAAGAACGTCAGAGACAATAAAAGAAAACTCATGGGAACTCCCAGTCATCTATAAGGAGAACAACTTGGGAGTGGTGAAGGGTGAGGAACAGAAGTATGTTATGACCATGCAGCTGTATGTGAGTTTGGAGCTTTGACCCTCAGTGACATGTTTCTGGGACAAGCTAAGTACTTCCAAAATAAAAATATCTTCCTGAAGTTTATCACTTTGTTTTTAAATATGGAATATTTCATGTTGCTTACCTGAATGAATATAAGTGGAAGCTGAAAGAAAAGGAAAAAAAGAAGAGTTTATAATTGTTCTCAAATATTCCCAACTCTGATTATGTAGAACAGCTCTCTACACATGCAGAATACCTCTTTCTCTAATGCAACATGGAAACATTTGAGGTTAAACTTTACTTTACAGAACTTGGAATTCATGCATTTTAAGATGTTAAGAAGTTACTGGGCCATCAACAACAAATATGTACATGTACTGCTATGAGAAATGAGATTTGTTGACAATCCTTAAGTGCTTATAACCCCCAGGGAAGAGTATTCCTTTTCTATGCAATTTTACAGATTGAGAAATAAACACTTATGAAACTGGAAGTAATTTTTCGATCCAATTATAAATTTGGGTCACAGACTATGCAGCTAGTCCTAAAAATGAGTACAAATAGGTGTGGCTCCTCAAAATTAATATTCATTACATATAGTCTGTGTACTGTGTATCATTCCAAAAGCTAAGAATATAATAATGCACAAAAGAATGATAGGTCTGTTCTCATGGAGCTTACATTCCAATAGGGATGGACAGAAAAAGAGCTCTCTCTCTCTCTCTCTCTTTCTCTCTCTCTCTCTCTCTCTCTCTCTCTCTCTCTCTTATCTGTCTATCTATCTATCCATCCATCCATCTATCTATCTTAGGGTGGTAAGTGCTAAGAAGAAAAATAAAGCCCATTTATATAAATAATATTAATTTTATGTAAATAATAGGAAACTCACCAACTCATTTAGGGGGCGAAAGTTTTCATCCAATGAGACAACACGAGCTTTCACTGAAACGAAAATATTTTCCATGAGATCACCAAACTCTATGGTTTGGTAAGACAAACTGGTAGGGAACTAGGTTTATAGGGACTTTGATTGGAGGACACTCAGAGAAGAAAGAGACTTTATTTTTGATGTCCTTACTGTAGACTTTGTCATACCTGTCTGCTCTGGCTTGTAGATGGGTTTGTCTGTCTGGACAAAAACCAGACTCTCTTTGTTTTTAACCAACACTGTTCTCCGACTCCTGAATTCATGAGTTGGTCCTTTCACTTCAACAGTGAGGAACATAACCTCCTCAGAGGATAAAGACTGGGGTATCTGAAATGAAGAGGTGATATTTGAGAACCTGTTCAGCCTGCAGTTCTCCCCCATGCCTTGTTTCACTGCTTTCTTGAAATGGTGTCCTTTTTACCGAATCTCACTCCCTTATTCTTAACTGGGAAAGTTGCGGCAACAGTGATCATTTCTGCACTTTTACCAAAGGGAAGACAGAGCACAAGGAGGAAAAAATACACTAGTAATAGAGGTTATAACTGAGAACCACATCTTCACTCGCATTGAGCCTTGACCTAGTCTGCTTTATAATTTTTTTTTTTATTCTAAGAAGTCTCATTTTCATTGTGTTTAATATTTTTTTTCAGACTAACAGAGTTTTTCTTTGCTCACTAGGTTAATGTTCAGTGAATATTTGTCCCTCTTGGGTGTAAATTTCTGTACTGTTTTTTAATTTCTATACTTAGTTGCTACTTTTAGATTCTTACCAACTTTCTCTAACCCTAATCCTAACCCTAACCCTAACCCTCTTACTAAATGGACATTTCTCTTTTGATTTTTGTGCTTTAAATGTTTTTATGAATCACTCTTCCTTTTTATCAACAGATCTCTCTCTATATACATACACACACATGCACACACACACAAATGTATAATATGTAATATTATATGTGGAAATGTAAATTTAACACGAGCATTTCTTTTAAATATAATGTGACCATAAATTTGTAAGTATTAAATATTTTTCATGATTAAGTTATTTTCAAAATTACTATTATACTGCTGATCAAAACAAAGTAAATATATTAATGACCCATACATACGAGGTATAAAATTAAAATATTCTTGAAGCACACATTTAATGACAGTTCTAGATCCCTAGACCTGATCTGTAGAAGCAAATATATGGAGTCAAATTGCCATACTCACAGGGAGGGCGACACATTGGAATAAGTCCTTCTCTGCCACCACATCAGTGAAGAGACTTCTGTTTTGCCTAACAGACTCCAAGGAAGCCCTTGCAGTCACTGTCTCATTCAGTTGAGTCAGAAGGAGGCAGATCTTTTCAGGGGTTCCAGAGTGGAGCAGCGAGGGGACCAACACCATATATTGTCTGAGAGTGAGGGGTTCCAGTCAGAGGAGAGAGAAGGAAGGGAGACATTGCTATTGACAACACTACATTCCATCACAATTGCTACACCAAGAGAAGTCACATTGATGAGCATGAAACTGTCGCTGAATGGCATATGTCACTTCCCCTTTTTGTCACATGTCATGGCAGTGAACAAGAGGTTCACTTTGCAGGTATACTTCACTTTAAGGGGCCACAATAAGTGACCATCTGAATTAGAATAAAATATGTTAATGATACTCATTTACATTGTAAGTCTACTATACTTTAAGGTTGCAGTAAAAAGCAAGCAAAGTCTTAGGCATGTGGGCACCAGAAAAACTAAATTATAGAACCTTTATTAAGCATATATGTGTGTGCTCAACAACCTGTGGAAATTATATAGCTACCACTTGCTTTCTCTTTGTAAATATGGAATCTGAAGCTAAAGGAAAGTGAGTCTTTAATTTGGTCTTTGTTGTGGTAAGTTGCTAATGAAGTCTGTGTGTTACCCAACCTCGAATGTTTGAATTTTAAATACTTGCTTTTCAGTTCATGGCTAGAGAAAAGTTTCATCACAAATTGCCCTCTTGTGATTGAGTTTGAGTCTTGGTAACTTATGAGCAGGACAGAGATTTCTTAATACCCTGATGCATAATTGAAGATGGCCCTGAAGTTTTCAAATGTTTTTGTGTAGAACTCCTAAATAATTTTTTGAAACCATGCACCTCTTACATATTTTCAAGTAAAAATGCCTTTTTTCACAATTTTAAATAATAGCACAAGACATATTTTAGATTAAGACACATTACTTTGTAATCTTGCCATAAAATCATAAATATTATAGAGATAAGATTCCCAATAGCACCTATTCAAAAACACACCAAAAATTATTTTGTAATGATCTAAGATTGAACATCTTTCCCCCTTTCCTCCTTGAATTTGAATTTCCATGCTACTTACTAAATGGAAATTTCTCTTGATTTTTATGCTTTAAACTCTTTTATGGATCACTCTTGTGTTTTATTAATAGATCTCTGTCTACCAATATATGTATAATGTGTAATATTATATGTGGAAATATTAGTTTAGCATTAACTCTTCTTTTAAATACAATGTGCCTGTAATTTGTAAATATTAAATATTTTTTATAATTAAGTTATTTTCAAAATAACTATCATACTGCTGATCGAAACAAAGTAAATATATTAATGACCTATGCATACTAGGTATAAAATTAAAATATTCTTGAAGCACATATTTAATGAGAATGACGACCTGTTCCTTTCTCCCCCAGTGAATTTATCTATCAAAAGATGGATATTACTTATTGTGAGAATTAAAGTTCAACATTTGTCACTACTATTAGTTTCTGCAGATGTCAGTGCTAAGAATTGCTTCCATAAAAGAAGTAAATGGCAGCTAAAAATATTGTGTTCCTGTCTCCTCTTTTTGTTTACATACTTCAAAGCACTCAGTATTGTCTCGAGAATTGCTGATAGTCAACACCAACATTTCAGATTGTTTTTTTTATTTGGCACCCTAGTGATTGATTACTTAATTCCAAGATAATATTTCAAGGTAAGCTCTAGTTAAGGGAGAGGTTTGATTTCATTTTACAAAATAGAATATGTACAATTACTAAAGAGAAGGCAAGATAAGATAAACAGTACAATCTCATTAGATCTAAAGAAACATGAGGATCTGAAAATTGAATAATTTTAAAAAATATTGATTTCTGATGTCCCTGAGAGAGGCTTTGCATATCACCAAGGAAATTCGAAATTTAGAGATACAGAGATCCAAAGAGTTTGAGAGCAATCCTTATGACTAAGTGAATAGATTTACAAAATCTCACAGTTTGAAGCAACTTTAGAAATATGAAGGTGGCAGATTCATAGAAAGGCAAATGAATGATATAAAAGAATCTGAAATACAGGAAAGGATTCTTTAGGTTCAGGCTCCATGCCTTGTGTGGAACTCACGGTTTTCCAGAGATGGAGGCAACTGCAGCCAGGAGAACCAGGAGGAGGAGAACAGGATTAGGATGGAGACGTTTGTTATGCCCCATGTTTCAGGGACTATCCTGTACCTCACTCCCTACAATCTATCTGGTCCCACTCTTTCCCAGCAACTGGGCTTTATGCTCCCCTCTGTGCAAACAGGAAGTTCCACCCCCACAAGTTCTCTAAACAAAGTTGAGGTCTCTGGACCTTCTCTGAAAGGGTCATTGATGGCCTAATTGTGGTCAAGGTTAATTCCTGGCTGGCTAACTAGAATTCCTGGAGGGATAAAACTATATTCCCGTTAGTGATCACTTTTTTCTGGGATTTTACAGTAAGGCATCTAATCAGCTTTTTAACCACTTTTCTTTCTCATCCCCATAAACCTTTCACAGTGCCTGTATGGCTCTTCTCACATCTCTGGCATGAGTAACTGGCAGGAGAAGCTGCATTTTAAACAACACTAGCTGGGTCAAATGGTATTTCATTTCAAGTCGGTGTGTGTGCAAATTCTCCAGCAGAGACGTCAGCCTTAATTAATTGCAGAGTTTTAGAGTTCAGTAGTCCTCTGTGGAAATGCTGTTGGATCCAGCTAGCCAGCTTTGACCTTAGGGATATTTACTGAATTGCAGACCAAGAGCCAGGCCCTGGAAAAGTGACAACAGAAAATAGTTTCCAGTTTTAACAATGTGAAAAGATGGAAGGAGAAATAATAGGACCTCAAAAATGCTTTGATCTAATATGCCTCAAGATCTCAACTGCCTCCATCATCCACTATACAAATTTCCTTCCTGCCTTCTGAATGCAGTACTTCTTTCCAATCTTTGAGGAATATAAACAGTTTCATTAATTCTTCCATTCATTTACTCATGCAACTATGTAGTTATTTTTAATTTATTGATCCTGCTAGGATTACACACTATGCAAGATTCTAGAGATGAAATGGTTGAATAAGTAGAAATGGGTATTCACTAAAAGGTCTTACATTCTTATGGGGGTAAAAATAGACAATACCCCCCAAACACTACAAATAGTCAAAAGTCATTGTTGGAGACATTCAGAATACTGAGAGCAAAGAGGGGCCAAACTTGGGCCCTTGAGAAGAAAATTTGCAGGAAAGCAAATGTAAATAAACATCTGAGTATGAGTGGCGATTAGCCAGAAGAAGAGGTGAAGAGAACATGAAGGGAACATTCTGAGCCTAGGGACTTGAAGTATGCAAAGACTCAGGAGGTGAGGCCAATCAGGGCAATCATCAGTGCAATGAAAACTGTTTGGTGTGGAGTACATGCCCGTATGCCTTGAAGTGTGAAGAAACCTGGCTCAAACTGGCATGGAATTCGTTGGCAATCTTAAAGTCTTTGGGGGAGTAGCTGGTGGATTGACTACAGATTTATTTCCTGGCAAGCTTGTTTTTACTGAAATTGGGAAGAGTGATGAGAAGGAAGCAGCCCTGGGGACAGGGAGAACTGGGGGAGCTCCTGAAGTAATACAGGCAAGAGTTGATGGCACTTGGATCAAGGAATTTTATGCTTGGGTTGGGACAAGGTTGCAGATCTATATAATATTTAAGAAGTCATAAAGAATTAAGAAGTATCCTTTAATTTTTCCACTGCTCACTAGGTGAATTGTGCTGTCTTTCACTGAGTAAAACAGATTGGCAGCAGCAGGAGGAAAGACAGATTGGCCTGGGCAAGGGAAGATAAGGAATATAGTTTTAGAAAGTGCTAACAGTCATAGAAAGTCTAACATTTGACCATAAAGTGAAGCCCTTATGCCATGGAATGCAGAAAAATAAGCAAGGCATGGCTTGAATCCCTGAATCATCAAAATGCCCAGGCTTTCAGATTAGAGAAAACTGCTTTTTGTTAGCTGAGTCTCTGTATTTTGAGATCTGTTTTCTAGCAGTCAAACCTGTATCCTAAATTTATCACTACGTGTATCTCAACCACCACCATCCTTAACTTTGAGTGCCCTGGGTCACAGTGTGAGTTACACTGCCAAAATATGGTTGTAGAGTTACATTAAGAACAGACTGTTGAACATGTACCTGACTTCTCATTGTCAGTTAAAGTTAAAGCAACCTGAATGCCACCAAATTACCTGTCCCTCTCTGGCCTTCCTGTGCCGTCTAGAGATTTATCAGTTTATTGGGAGAGCTGATGCCTTGGAAAGGGATGATAATATTCAAAAACATGATTTAAAGGGAAAAGAGCCTGAGACAGGGGCACTGGGACATTCTTGTCTAGCTGACAGGCAGGTAATGTAAGACAGCCTCCTCCTACCAGAAATGCTGATCAATGCTGATAGATTTAAAACATAGATATGCAAGTGGAACAGAGGGCCATAGGAAGAAACAGAAAAGGAGAAACAGTGAGGAGAGTGGGCAGGAGGTGTCTCTGCCTCCCAAGGCTGGGACCATTTTAACAAGAATCAGCGAAGAATTTTACTTGGTCAGAGCGATTGTGCCTTTCAGCCAAGTCGTCAGTGTTAATAGGATACAAAATAAAGAAAATGCTACTAAAGATTGGGTGCTTTTATAATTCGTTGATTCAAAATATAACAATTTTAAGTTGTGTTGAAAATGCTAAAATAACCGAAAACTTACTTGCAAGGTTAATTACTTAAAATAGGAGAGATTAATGTTAACCACTTTCATTTCACACCTCATTAAAAGTTGTGATTGATGACATTGCTGACTTCCTCATTATTCATGTCAGATGTCACTGTGAAATCAAATTATAGCTTGATAATTTTTTTTCTGTGGATTTTACAACAAAAACAGTGGGTTCTGGCTATTTCAGTATCGATGCAGGGAAGAAGCTTGATGCCCGCTTCTTAAGGAGTAAGGGAATCGTGAGACACTGGATATAGTTTTGCAGCATTTATCTGGAGGAGGAAAAAAAAAGATAACACAGTGCCTGTTGGAAATGAAGATGTCTTTAACAGGAGAAAGACCTGACCAAGTGTGAATGACTTTTTGCCTCTGTAAGTACAGAGTGGAGCTAGCAGATGAAAAGGAGGAGGCTGAGCCGTAGGGAGTGAGAAGGGGCTGTCTGGGAGTGAAGGTTCTGAGACTGTGCGGCATAGTATCTTTGTTTTTTTTTTTTTTTTTTTTGGCGGCACCGGGGATTGAACTCACAACCCCGCACCTGCCTGACAGGCACGTAAGCCACTGAGCCAAACTCCCAGCCCTGGTCTTTTGAGGCAGGGTCGCACTATGTAGCTCAGGCCGGCCTTGTGCTCGCGTTGTAGCCCAAGTGGGCCTTGAACTCACAACACTCCTCCTACCTCAGCCTCCAGAGTGCTGGGATTAAAGGTGTGCGCCACCAGGCCTGGCTGCGGCATGGTATCTTAACTGGTGGTGTGCACCTTGCCTGTGACCCCAGCACTCTGGAAAACTGAGGCAAGAGGATGGCAAGTTGGAGCCCAACCTGGGCAGTTTAGCAACTTAGTGAAATGCTGTCTCAAAATAAAAAATAAAGAAGGATAGGGAAGTAGCTCAGTGAAGACCCCGGGTTCAATCTCTAGCACCTGAAAAACAATGTGAATGGTAAAACAATGGAATATCTTTCACCTATAAAAAGAATGAAATCTTGTCGTTTGCAGCAGAATGGATGGAAATGAGAGACAGTATGCTGAGTGAAATAAACCCGACACAGAAGAGCAAGAACCACAGTTTCTCTTTTGGGAAAGCTAAAAAGAGTCAACCAGAAATTAAAACAGTGGTAACTAGTGATTGAGAATGGTGTGAGAGGAGATGGGTGGATAAAGGAAGGTTATCTGATCAGTGCATATATGAAAGTACACACTGAGTCTTACTAATACGTACGATTAACATGTATTAATTTAAAAAAAAATTTAAAAATATGTATGGGGAGTCGTCATCATAAGGGACTCCACTTTTATGTATTCATAAATTAAGAAGAAAGTTTCTAAAATTCCTTCTTATTGAAGGGAAAGTGTGTGGGAGAAAAAGAAAATGCCTGGACCACTGAGCGGCCAGATCACTTGAGCCTCAGTTTTGACTGAGCTGTGTGGGCCTGGATAGCTTAGGGAACTGCTCTGAGCCTCAGCTTCCTTGCCAATACATTTAGGGGAAATTGTATCTATGTATTTTGTGCATGGTGTTATGGATAATAAAGTTTTAGAAGTGCTAAAGTTATCATGCCAATATGAATTAATATTAATACTATTTTGAATCTTATGGACTGAGAAAGGGTCTACTTCGTATCTGGTTTGGGTTTTCCTATCAGAATAGCATCTGTCAGCATTTCCGGTGTGTGTGTGGGTATCATAGTTTAACTGAATAGCAAGTCCTTGATAGAAAATAGAGCACACAACTTAAACAAGTTCTAACAGCTTTGAAGAACTTAGCAAATATTTGCTGCTTGAAAGGTGAGGTAAAGAAAGTAAGGAGAAAATAAAGGCTCTTCATGCAAAGGAAGGTAAGGCAGCAAAATATTGGAAAATGTGGCATTAAGAACAAAGAACTATTTGGGAATTGAGAAAAAAAAATCAGGATAAGGAGGTAGATGGGGCTTAAAAAAATTTTCCCCTACATTGCAATGGTGGCTGCCAGGAACTGAATGTAACTTGTCAGTTATACGCTTAGTTCACCTGAGAAAATAGAACATTTTATTTCCTGTTAGTGATGACAATGAAGGACATTAGAACTGGTTATATATTAACCACCTTCAAACCTGGGAGGTTCACTTAGCCACATAACTATATTCCTCCAATCCAAAGGTGTCCTGGTTTTATCTTTGCACAAGTATCCTGGGTAACATCTGGAGCTGCAGAGTCAGGGCAATATGCATCCACACAGATGTTCTCAGAGCTCTCAGTGTATTTCTCATTTGTGCCATCTCATTACTCCTTTTACCTAGAAAATATGTTTGAATGGACAGAGATAAAAGCATAAAGAAATTCTAAAATTGTTTCTATTGTAACAATATATTTGCTGTAGTTTTTTAAAATTATTATATTGCTAGTTGGCGTTTTATCATTTCAATTAAAATCTATTTGCTTCTTTTGTTTTCTAAAGAGGACTAATGTTCACAGGTGAATCACTTTCCCAGGCCTTACATTGTTATGCAGAAGAATTCATCCCTGAACTGAAACTATTTACTGCAACTATTCAAGTTTAATGACTGTCTTTTTTTTTTTTTGTACCGGGGATTGAACTCATGACCTCACACTTGTCAGGCAAACACTTGTGCCACTGAGCTAAAACACTGGCCCCATTAATAATTGTCATTATGTAGACACACACTTTGAGGAATGTAGCAGTATTTTTTTATATACAAAAAAATTAATTGAAATACTTTGTATAAAAATATGATCTCCAGACATCTCACACTGTTGAACTGAAAGAAACCCTCCCCTCCCGATGCCTATTCACACCAGTGTCACAGAAACACAGCTGCTAAAATAAATTAAGAGTTTGAGACTTTATCTTCCACCCCCAAATTTCAGAGCCAGCAAGCAGACTGTACAGGGTCAGTAATTTAAAACCCACCCCCAAAGCAGTGTTGTAGCAGTATTTTTTTTTTTTTTTTTCAGCACTGGGGATTGAACTC
The DNA here is from genome assembly GCA_004363535.1 of Dasyprocta punctata. NCBI lineage: Eukaryota > Metazoa > Chordata > Mammalia > Rodentia > Dasyproctidae > Dasyprocta > Dasyprocta punctata. The sequence goes on along the minus strand of RJWM01011735.1, from coordinate 30,794 downwards.
ACAACCTTATGCCTGTCAGGCAGGCGCTTAGGCCACAGAGCCAATCTCCCCGGCCCTAGTTCTTTGAGGCAGGGTTGCACTATGTAGCTCAGGCAGGCCTTGTGCTCACGTTGTAGCCCAAGCCAGCCTCCAACTCACAACACTCCTCCTACCTCAGCCTCCCGAGTGCTGGGATTAAAGGTGTGCGCCACCACACCTGGCCAAATTTTATAGATACTACCATGTCAGTTTTCTAAAATGACTTTGCCAATTTACCTTCTCATCAGCTACTTTCCCACAATTTGATTTTGAAAATGTTACCAATTTGATAGAGAGAAGACACCATATATATTTTACTTTTTAAGTTTATGATTCGCTGTGATGTTCAGCACCATTGTCATTTCCACAATCTCTGCTGTTTGTACTTCAGCTTCATTCAGCATGTTTCTGATTAGTAAGACTTCATGCACACCAAAAATTTAAAAATATTTTCCTGGGTTTTTTCCCCCTGTGTTAAGTACTTATTTGTGTTGAAATTTTTATGTTCAATTGTTTGAAATTTACTTTTGGATGTGAAGCAAAATCTTGAGAAAAATCTTGCAGAATTAATTTTCCTTTGACTATCAGCTATGACAACAACAGCAGTGTGTGTGTGTGTGTGTGTGTGTGTGTGTACATGCACACAGGGTTGTTGCATGACTTAACCATCTGAATTCCATTTTTATACTGTGAAACTTTTCTGCATGAGAATTTTCATTTTAGAGAGTTATATTTAGCCAACAAACACTGAAGTTACAGTTTTTTTCTAGCACTTACAAGGTTTTGGGTTTCATCTTTAGTCATGGGATGTGGCGGGGAGGTGAAGGAAAGGTGGAATTGTTTACTAGCTTTGTATAGTTACTTAGCTGTTAGTGGAGATACTAATGCTAATAGAAGCTGCAATACACATAATTAATAGGCTTATGAAAACATTTGAAATAAATTATAGAGTGTATTGAATAAGATACTATTCCAAGCTATTAAGATTTAGATGCCATAGCTCTCATAATTCATCTATTTTCATAGCAAGTTATAAATACATAGTCTCATTATTTAATTTGAAATAATGCAATAAAATCTGAAGGTGAAACTATAAGTTGTTTATTTTTAAAAATTCTATGCAAAATTGTGTGGCTTTTTATTTTTTATAATTTCTCATTAGTACATGTTTGTAGCACATAAAAGTTACATTCCTTATGGGGAGGATGGGACATGTACATAATACATCTTTTTTTTTTTTTTTTTGTGGCACCCTCGCACCTGCCTGACAAGCACATAAGCCGCTGAGCCAAACTCCTGGCCCTGGTTTTTTGAGGCAGGGTCGCACTGTGTAGCTCAGGCCGGCCTTGTGCTGGCGTTGTAGCCCAAGCTGGCCTCGAACTCACAACGCTCCTCCTACCTCAGCCTCCCGAGTGCTGGGATTAAAGGCGTGTGCCACCACGCTCGGCTTACATAATACATCTTAATTACTGTTTTCAATCCTTTTTCCTTTAGTTCCTACTCTTTCCATCTCTTGTTCCCCTTCATTTTTTGTTACATGGTTACCACCTAATGTTTACATCCCTTGTGTGATGTTGTATGTATACAAAACACATTTTAATTCCTTTTTCATCCCCTTTCTCTCCTCTTTCCTTTCTCCACATTTTGATTCCCTTCCTCTTTGAGAAAGACCTACCAATTACCTATCTTTTATTTTGCTCTTTATTTATACTTTAGGTGTCTCATATAAGAGAAACTATGTGATATTTAGGCTTGTAAGTCTGATTTAATTCACTTAACATTATGGTCTCGAAATGCATCCATTTTTCTACAAATGATTCAAGTTTATCTTTCTTTATGGCAGAGTGGTCCTCTATTGTGTGTGAACACCACATTTTCTTTATTTGTTCATTTGTTGCTGGAAATATAGGCTGATTCCAAGATTTAGCTATTGTGAATTATGCTGCTGTAAATAAACATTGATATGCATGCATCACTGTAGTATGTCTTGAACTCTGGGGGAAAACCTAGAAGGAAATAGCTGGATCAAATGGAATTTTATAGTTCCAGTTTTTTGTGGAATCACCATACTGAATTCCAAAATGGCTTTACTAGTTTATATTCCCATCAACAATGTAAAAGTGTTCCTTTTTCTCTGCAGCCTCGTGAGCATTTGTTATTACTTGATTTTTTGATGATGGTCATTATTTCTTAGATAAGATGAAATTCCAGTTTCATTTTAATGTTTCTCTAGTGGTCAGCAATGTTGAGCATTTTTTCATGTATTTCTTGGCCACTTGTACTTCTGCAAAGTATTTATTCATTTCACTTGCCCATTTTTTGGCTGAGTCTTTTATTTTGGGTGGTCAATTTTTTTGAGTTCTTTATCTATTCTAGATATTAGTCCTCTGTGTGAGGATAGCTGGCAATTTTTTCCCATTCTGCAGGTTTTCTTTTCAGTCTGTTGGTTTCTATTGCTTTGCAGAAACTTTTTATTTAGATATGATCCCACTGGTTGATTCTTGGTACTATCTCCTTTGAAACCAGGTTTTGTTCAGAAAGTCCTACCTACCCTATGACTAATAACTGTACTTATTTTATCTTCCAACAGATTAAATGTTTTCTTTTAACATTTAATTCTTCAATCCATTTTTTAGATTTTAATTTATAAAGTTTATTGGTACAATTTAGATGCGTATAACAACTGCATTCATCATAGGGAATTTGTACCTGAACAAGATTTAATTTTGATTCTCTTTTTTTTCCCTGTCCCCCTCTCTTCCCTTTAACCCTGCTTGCCCTTCTTATTTACTTTGCTTGCATTTTATCTTTCTTTCTTCATTTTTTCTTTTCCCTTCTTCTCTTTTCCCCTCCATTCTCCCTTGTGTCCCTACCCATTTGAACATTTTCTTTCTATTTCACAATACCTATTATACATTTTGGTCCTTATTTACAGATTTGGTTTCTCACACTAGAGAAATAATGCAGTATTTATATATGTGTGTCCGATTTCTTTCACTTGAGAGTACTGTCTCAAGATGTATCCATTTACCTAGCAATGTCTCAAGCTTGTCCTTTTTTATGATAGAGTAGTCCCCTATTGTATGAAAAAAACCACATTTTCTTTATATATTCATCAGCTGATGGCATTTGGGCTGTTTCCAAGATACAGATATTACAGTGTTGCTATGAACAGATGGTTTTAATTCTTTCAGGAAGATAACAAGAAGGAGAACAACTTGTTAAAATGGGACCTTTACTCCTAGTGTTTTGAGGAATCACTACACTGATTTCCACAGTGGTTGCACCAGTCTGCACTCCTAGCAACAGTGGAGAAGGGTTTCTTTTTCTCCACAGCCCCACCAGCATGTTATTGGTTGATTTCTTGATGATAGCCATTCTTTCTGGAGTGAGATGGAATGTCAGGATTGTTTTAATTTGCATCTCTCAAATGATCAGCAATGTCAAATATTTTTTCGTATTTTTATTTGCCATTTCTACTTCTTCACCTGAGAAGTGTCTATTCATTTCAGATGCCCATTTTTGGATTGGGTCTTTACATTGGGTGTGTGGGGGGTCCTGATCTTTTGGAGTTCTTTATATATTCTACATAGTAGTCCTTCATCTGATGAACAGCTGGCAAAAATTATTTCCCACACTGTGGGTTCTCTCTTCACTCTGTTAATGGTATCATGTGGCATAAAAGCTTTTTATTTTTTAAATTTAATTTACTTATTTTTTATTTTTATTTTTTTGGTACCAAGGGTTGAACTCACAAACTTGCGCCTGCCAGGCAGGCAGTTAGGCCACTGAACTAAATCCCTGGCCCTATTTTTTGAGGCAGGGTCTCACTATGCAGTTCAATTTGGCCTTGAATTCACTTTGCAGCCCAGGCTGGTCTCAGACTTACAATGATCCTCCTGCCTCAGCCTCCCAAATTCTGGGATTAAAGGTGTGCACCACCACACCTGGCTAAAAGCTTTTTAATAAGATAAGATCCCAGTTGTTGATTCTTTGTGATAGTTTCTGTGCAATTGGGGTTTTATTAATGATGTCTTTGCCTATACCTGTGTCTTCAAGAGTTCTACATATTCTCTGTTCTAGCAGAATTAGTGTTTCTGTTTCAACATTTAGATTTTTATTTTTTTTTTGGTGGTGCTGGGAATTGAACTCACAACTTTGTGTCTGCCAGATAGGTGCTTAGGCCACTGAGCCAAACTCCCAGCCCTTAGATTCTTGATACATTTAGATTTTAGTTTAGTGACTGGTGAAAGATATAGGTCTTGTTCTAATTTTTGGATTATGGAAAGCCAGTTTTTCTTTCCCAGCATCCTTTATTTAAGAGGCTGTCTCTCTCCCAGTGATGATGTTTGGCCTCTTTGTCAAAGATCAAGTGGCTGAGTATATCTGAAGTTGTAAATTGTTCCACTGATCCTCAGATCTGTTTTTTTTTTGTTTGTCAGTACCATGCTGTTTTTATCATAGTAATTCTGTAGCATATTTCAAGTCAGGGATTGTGATGCTCCCTGGGTTTGCCTTTGTTGCCCAGAGCTGGTTTTGCTATTCTAGGTCTCTTCTGGTTTCAAATGAATTTCAGGAAATTTTTTCTAGTTCTGTGAGTTACACCAATGGTATTTTGATTGGGATTTCATTAAATCAGTATAACAGTTTTGGAAGTATGGCCATTTTTACTATGTGGGTTTTTTCTACCCATGAGCAAGGGATATCTTTCTATTTTCTGATATCCTCTTTGAGGTCCTTTTTCAGAGCACTGTTGTTTTCAACATAAAGATATTTTACTTCTTTTGTTAAATTGATTCCTAAGTATTTCATTTTTTGAACGCTATTGTAAAAGGTATGATTTCCCTAATTTCTTTCTAAGTTTATTCTTCAATCCATTTTGATTTTAGTTTAGTGGACGGTGAAAGCTATGGGTCTAGAGTCAGTCTTCAGCATGTGGGTAGCCTGTTTTCCCAATGCTATCTTGGAGGCTATCTTTCCTCCAGTGTGTGTGTGTGTGTGTGTATGTATATATATATATATATATGTATATATGTATATATATATATATATTTTTTTTTTTCAGCACTGGGGATCGAACTCACAACCTCTCACCTGACAGACAAGTGTTTAAGCGACTGAGCCAAACTCCCGGTCCTAGTTTTTTGAGGCAGGGTCACACTATGTAGCTCAGGCCGATCTTGTGCTCACATTGTAGCCCAAACTGGGCCTCGAACTCACAACGCTCCACCTACCTCAGCCTCCCAAGTGCTGGGATTAAAGTTCAGTGTATATTTTTGAACACTTTGTGAAAGATCAAATAATTGAATGTACTTAATGTACTTGAGTTTGTTTCTGCATTCTCCATTCTGTTCCTTTGAATCTCGAGTCTGTTTTTTGTTCTAATACCATGCTGGTTTTATCAATACAGCTTTGTTCTACAACTTTAAGTCAGGGGTTGTAATGCATCCTATTTGCTCTTGTTACTCAGGATTGCTTTTTTTTTTTTTTTTTTAACTCTGGGTATCTTCTGGTTCCATATCAAGTTTAAGATTATTTTTTGTAGTTCTGTGAAGAATGCAGTTGGTATTTCAATAGGGACTGCATTAAATCTGCATATCGATTTTGGAAGTATGACCATTTTGACTATACTGGTCCTTCCTATCCAGGAGCAGAGTAGGTCTTTCTATTTTCTTTTAATCTTTGTATTTTCCGATGTTCTCTTTGATTTCCTTTATAGAGTATTGTAGTTTTCATTGTAGAGGCCTTTCACTTCCTTAGTTATGTGAATTCTTATGTATTTAATTTTTCTCAGTCTATTGTGAATATTTTTTCCTAATTTCTTTGATAGTGGGTTCATTATTAATGTACAGGAATGTTATTTTTTTATGTTGATTTTTTATCCTGCTACATTCTGGAATATAGTTATTAATTCTAAGAGTCTTTTCGTGGATTTTTTGGGTCTTCTATGTGGAGGATCATTTCATATACAAAAAATGATAATTTGACTTCTTTTTTTTGTAAATGTATCTTCTTTATTTTTTTCTCACCTGATTGCTCTGACCGATATTTACTGTACTATGTTGTACAGGAGTGATGATAGTGGATACCCTCGTCTTATTCCTGATTTTAGAAGGAAAATTTTTAGTTTTTCCCCATTTAATATGATGTAGGTTGTAGGTTTGTTGTAAATGGGTTTCATTAGATTAAGATATGGTACTGCTATGCTAATTTTTAAAAATGTTTTTACAATGAAAAGATTTAAAAAAAAGATTTTGGATTTTGTCAAAGGCTTTTTCTAAGTGTTTGACAAAATCCAACACCCATTCATGATAAAAACCCTACAGAAAATCAGAATAGATGGTCTCCACCTCAACCTGATAAAAGCCATATATCATAAACCAACAGCCAACATCTTTTTTTTTTTTTTTTTTCAGCACCAGGGACTGAACTCACAACCTCGCACCTGCCAGGGCTGGTGCTTAAGCCACTAAGCCGAACACCTAGCCCTAGTTTTTTGAGGAAGGGTCGCACTATGTAGCTCAGGTCAGTCTTGCGCTCGCATTGTAGCCCAAGCTGGCCTCGAACTCACAACACTCCTCCTACCTCAGCCTCCTGAGTGCTGGGATTAAAGGCATGTGCCACCATGCCCGGCTAACAGCCAACATCTTACTAAATGGACAAAAACTGAAAACTTTCAACCTAAAATCAGTAACAAGACAAGGATGTCCATTATCACCACTCCTATTCAATATAGTTTTGGAAATACTAACCAGAGCAATTAGACAAGAGAAAGAAATAAAGGGAATAAGGATAGGAAAGGAAGAAGTGAAATTATCATTATTTGCAGATGATATGATACTCTATGTAGAAGACCCCCCAAAATCCATTAGAAGACTTCTAGAAGTAATAACCAAATTCAGTAATGTTGCTGGATACAAGGTGAACACTCAAAAATCAATAGCATTCCTGTACACAAACAACAAAGTCACTGAGAGAGAAATAAGGGAAACCACACCCTTCACTATAACATCCAAAAAAATCAAATACTTAGGAATCAATCTAACAAAGAAGGTGAAAGATCTATACAGTGAAAATTACATTACTCTGAAGAAGGAAATTGAAGATTTCAGAAAATAGAAAGATATTCCCTGTTCATGGATAGGAAGAACAAACATCATGAAAATGGCCATTCTCCCAAAATTATTATACAGATTTAATGTAATCCCAATCAAAATACCACTTGCCTACCTCACAGAGCTAGAGAAAGCATTCCTGAAATTCATCTGGAACCAGAAAAGACCTAGAATAGCAAAGGCAATTCTGAGCAACAAAGGTAAGGCAGGAGGCATCACAATCCCTGACTTGAAACTATACTACAAAGGTACTGTGATAAAATCAGCATGGTACTGGAATCAAAACAGACCTGAAGATCAATGGAATAGATTAGAAGATACAGCCACAGCTGCAAACACACTTAGCCACCTCATCTTTGACAAAGGGGCCAAACATGTACATTGGAAGAAAGATAGCCTCTTTAACAAAATGGTGCTGGAAAAACTGGCTTTCTCTATGCCTTAAACTAAAACTAGATCCATGTCTATCACCATGCACTAAAATAAAGTCAAAATGGATGAAAGATCTGAATATAAAAACAGAGACACTAAACTTACTAGAAGACAGAGTAGGTAAAAATCTTGATGACATAGGAGTAGGCAGAGAGTTCGTGAACAAAAATGAGATTGCACAGGAAACACTTCCCAGAATCAACAACTGGGATCTCATCTTACTAAAAAGATTTGCCTGTCAAAGGAAATCTCCAACAGAGTGAAAAGAAAACCCACAAACTGGGAAAACATCTTAGCCAACTGTCCATCAGACAAAAGAATTCTATCTAAAACATATAAAGAATTAAAAGAAATCAGGCCCCTAAAATTCAAGGACCCAATCCAAAAATGGGCATCTGAGATGAATACACACTTCTCAGAGAAAGAAACACAAACAGCAAATAAATATATGAAAAACATCAATGGTCATTCGGGAAATGCAAATTAAAACAACACTGAGATTTCATCTCACTCCAGAAAGAATGGCCAAGATTAAAAAATCAAGCAACAACAAATGCTGGAGGGGCTGTGGGGAAAAAGGAACTCTTCTCCACTGTTGGTGGGAGTGTAGACTGGTGCAACCACTGTGGAAGTCAGTGTGGACATTCCTCAAGAAGCTAGGATTAGAAATCCCATTCAACCCAGCTATCCCACTTCTGGGCATTTTCCCAGAAGAATTGAAAACATCATACTACAGTGATATCTGTGCACCCATATTTATAGCAACTCAATTTACAATAGCCAGATCTTGGAAACAACTCAAGTGCCCATCAGTCAAGGAATGGATAAAAAAGATGTGGTATTTCTATACAATGGAGTACTACTCAGCTATTAAGAAAGATTGCATCGAGACTTTTATAAGTAAATGGACACAACTTGAGACCATACTCATAAGTGAGATAGATCAAACCCACATGTGTAACTACTGTATTGTCTCCCTAGTGTAAGAAACTGAAAAAGTATATATGATTCAAAATGTATAATAAATACTATGTAAGGGTAAAAAACAGCTCAAAGAGCAAAAGTAATTGGGATGGGAAAAGGGGGAAAGAGGGAAGGGAAAAGGAAAAGATATAAATCTGTATATATGTATATGTAAGATAACTAAAATGAACATACTGCTGAATATATCAGTTATTGGGAAAGAACAGTTAATACTCATATGATTGGATGAATTTTACATGTGTATATCTGTTAATGTAAGCAACCATTTTGAAGATAATGATACACAGTATTGCAACCATTGTCAAGTTTCTACCATCCTGTTTTGTAAATCTGTAATATTACTGTTGTGCATTTACTCTAGTCGTTTGTTTGTCTCTTTGGCTTTTTGTCTTTCTTATATGTGTTTTTTTTCTCTTAAATAAAAAAAAAGGCTTTTTCTGCCTCTATAGAAATGATCCAGTGATTTTTGTCTTTGATTTGTTTACATGATGTATTACATGTATTGATTTGTGTATGTTGAACCACCCCTGTATCCCTGGGGATGAAGTCTACTTTGTCATGATTTTTGATATCTTTGATGATTCACTGATCCTTTTTGCCAGTATCCTGTTGAGGATTTTTATATCTATATTCATTGAAGAAATTGGTTTATAGTTCTCTTTTTGGTTGGATCCTTGTCTAGTTTTGGAATCAGGCAATAGTTGTTTTAAGGAATGACTTTGGGAATACTGCTTCACTTTCAATTTCATTAAAAAGTTTGAGGAGAATTAGAGTTTTTTTTTTTGGTCTCATTTTCATTGATTTCTGTTCTGACTTTTATAGTTCCTTTCTTTGTACTAGCTTTGGACTATCCTTGTTTCTTAAGACTTTGAGGTGCATTCTTAAGTATTTATTTAGGCTTGCTGTGTTTCTGTGAAATTGACATTCACAGCTGTATATCCCATAGTTCTCAGATGTTGCACTATCATTATAGTTTAGCTCTAGAATCTGTCTTAGTTTTTCCTTGATTTCTTCTGTAACCTATTATTTATTTGAGTGTATTATTTTGTTTCCCTGCATTTGCATAATTTATGTGTTTATTTTTATTCATTGATTTCTAACTTCATTGCACTATGGTGCAATATCAATTGTTTTGCATTTACTTAGTGCCACCCTTAATCATGGGAAAGAGATCTATAATTATAGCATGAACACTAAGACAAATCAAATATTAACTATTGATCTACAGCAAATATCTGCTAAATGGAACAATTTTAACTCTACTAACAATAGAACAGTATTCAACAGCAGTAATGTAAAAATAACTAGCTATCTAGAGATCCAAGCTTAGAAGTTATACTACTAATGTAGAGGGTTGTGGAACTGGAGAATGAAAAAAAAAGCCAATTTGAAAAATTAATCAATGAGCTTGGAGTGGCAGTGCACGCCTTTAATTCCAGGACTTGGGAGGCTGAGGTAGGTGGAGCGTTGTGAGTTTGAGTCTGGCTGGGGCTTCAACGTGAGTGCACAGCCAGCCTGAGCTATGTAGTATGACCCTGCCTCAAAAAACTAGGGCCAGGAGTTTGGCTCAGTGCCTTAAGCACCTGCCTGACAGTCATGAGGTTGTGAGTTCAATCCCTGGTGCCACAAAAAAAAAAAAAAAAAAAAAAAAACCCAAAAGAAAAATTAATCAATGAGAACTGACAAAGAGAAGAATGAGATAAGGACGCCTCCTGAAGAGTAAAAGAAAATTAATAGAGACAGAATTGTTGCAGGAAAGAAGAAAGAAGCACTCAGGAGGCTGAGGTAGGCGGAGCGTTGTGAGTTTGAGGCTGGCTTGGGTTTCAACGTGAGCACACGGCCGGCCTGAGCTACATAGTAAGACCCTGCCTCAAAAAACTAGGGCTGGGAGTTTGGCTCAGTGGGTAAAGCGCCTGCCTGAGAGGCATGAGGTTGTGAGTTCAATCCCTGGTGCCACAAAAAAGATAAAAAGAGAGCAAAACAGGAAATAAAAGAAAGCTAAAAAGGCAGAGAAAAAAGTTGAAGGGGAAAAAGAGAGAAAAAAGAAACTAATAGAGAGAGAGAGAAAAAAAAAGAAAAACCAGGAGAAAACCCCCAAATCTCCCAAAAACCTGATGAAAGAAGGATAAATATAATACAAAATTAAAAGATCAGAAAAAGATGGCATCAAAGAAAAAATTTTTGTATTACTGAATGAGTGGTTTCTTTCTACAATCTGCAGTCTTAGGATCCAGCCAGGTATGATTTTTCTATTCCTTTCAGACCCATGGGCTTTTGAGCTGCCCTCCCTGCACCAGAGGCCCCCATGTCTGTTTGCACCAGAGTGTGGTTACTGTTCAGGTTAGCCTGTGTCCTTGCTATTTTTGGTAGTGTGGGAATGAGATTAGCCCCCTGGTCGGGTCACGAGACCCCTGGCTGGGGTTTGAGTGGGTTGTTGGACTTAATGTCTACAGTCATGAGGTCTGGTTGATCCCTTCTCTTTTCTGGCATTGTCCTCTTTCAGGACCAGGTTGCTGATTTACCCTCTGTGTCTCTGTGCCTTGGGGAAGCAAAATGTAGAGCCTGCTTGGAGTTGGTGGGTGGGTGTGCCTTTGCCTCGGAGGGCACCACCGTGCAGCAGGCCCCTGCTTGCTGGTGTTAAATTTTTGTTACTATGGCTTTGTAGTATAATTTGAAATCGTGTATTATGATGCCTCCAACATTCCTCTTAGGGTGTTTTCTAAATTCATATGATTTTTTTTTTTACCTGCATGAAACTGTCTGTTTATTCAGTAGTATGGGGAATGGAAAAAAACAACAATAAAACTCTATTATACTCACAGTAACAATGAAATTGTACAATCTGGTTATTACAGACGTTCCTCATTTAACAATTTTCCTTGTTAAGGACTATTCAGACTTATGACTTGTCTTGTGGTGTACAGTTTTGTACATCTTGTTTATAAAACCTCCAAAGTCTTTTTTTGTACAGCATACTTTGTACAAATAGTACTATAATTTTTGCTGATTGTACTATATGGCATTGTAGTTTTGAATTATAAAACAGTTCTGTTATATATTACAGTGCTGCATGTAAGAATTATGCAAATGAAAGCAAAGTCATTAAGTTGGAGTTTTCTTTGGCCTTTTCTTTGTTCTGAGTATTGTAACGTACATATTGTATACAATTTCTCATTTAGTGACCAGTTCAGTTAACAATCTGATCTAGTCACAAGAACAGAACTCGGTCTTAAATGAAGCGTGTCTATGGTATCAAGTTAGCATCTAGTGTCTGAATTTTTAAAAATCAAATCTTCAGCAGTAAAAACCAGTTAAATTTTTAATCCTTTGTAGAGAGAAGGGAAAGGGCAGGGGAGAACCCATGGCAGAAAAGTCAGAGGTCAGCTTTCCCAACAAAGAACAGGAACATTTCCTCCTGCCCAGAGCCTCTTTTTCTAGCCACCACCAGGTGACGAGTCTGGAGTACAGCTTTAGAGTAAAGCGTGGCTCAGATGAATAGCAGTTGGCAAACTGTGGGACGGAAGTGGAGTGAGGGCCGGGGCTGCTGTGCACATACATCCGAAGTGTGATGACCACACCAGACCCCTGGGACTGGCCATGAATCCACCTAAACACACAAGGCAAATAAATAAAAAAATATTAATTCTCTCTTCACAGGGAGCTGGGATGGAGAGAGGGAGGGAGGGCAGGGCAAAGAGGAGAAAGACCCTTTCCTTTGGAGAAGAGATTTCAAGAAGTTAAAAACAGAACAGATCTCAGAGACCACAGCTGGTCAAAGTGGTGTTTGTCTCATTTGGAGCAAAGTGGGTGACTGAACACCGGAACCTGGGCTTGAAACGTGCTTGAGGCCTGTCAGGGTAACTGAGGCAGGTCTGTGCTTCTTCTTCCTCCCCACCCACCAACAACAGAGAAACACAATTTAACACGTGCCTGGCCTTCACAGGAGTGGCTCGGCAAAATGAAGCACTTGGGGCTCAGCAAACTAAATAAACATCTGGGCTGCATCGCGAGGCCAGAGTACAGGGAAAGCAAAGGAGCTGGGGACGCTGCCCTCTTCAGATGTGTACATGCAGCATTTGGGGGCCCAGGGGCAACAGGTCGTTCTGCCCTGCCCAGCGCTCTTCAGTTCCTGGGAGAGACAGCACAGGTGGGCGAGGTGCGCTGTGCCTGACCCCTCCCATTCGAGGTCTACCCGGGGTAGCCGGCAGGGTCTGACGCCACGGGTGGCTGTGGCTTTGTTTCCTCCCTTTGGTCATGATGTGTGAGGCAGGTACATAAGAGACCCTGTCCTCCTGCAGGCACCGCAGATGGGAACTGAGGCGATTCTGGGGATGTCTTGGGAGGTCCTATCTTTCTGGAGGAGGGAAAGGGGAGGCAGTTTCCAGCGTTTAAAAAAATTAATCCCTGAAGTCAAGCAGAGTGTGGATCTTTTTAAAATTCATGCTTTCTTCTTTTCTGAAAAAAATTTTGTGTTGGAGATGTTGGCCCCAGGAGTCCAAAGTGCAGGGAGAGGGTAATGCAGGGAGAGCGTGGGTACTGCATGGCCCAGGCTCCTCAGATGAATGTTTTTGTCACTGCTGCAGCAGGCAGTGGGAGCAGAGCCAGGATAAAGCACAAGACAGGGTGGGGCGTGGGTGCACCTGGGGTTAATGCAAAAAGTTAAAAGAAGAGAAATACGGAGAGGCAGGAAAGGAGAGTAGCAGGAGAGTCAGACAGAGGGGTAGCTGAGGAAACAGCAAGACGCCTTCATCAGAAGAAGGAAACAGAAAAGCAGCCCCTCCCCGCATTACATGGCCTGTTGCGCAGGGCTGGGCTCTGACACAGAAAGCCTAGGGTGACCGGGCCACTTTCTCTCAATGGTTTTGGGCACAGAAGGGAACTGAACCTTGCTCAACCCAGCGGTGACCAGAGTAGACTGGGAGGCCCAGAGCAGCTCTCCACTCGCTCTGAGCCTGAGGAGTTCCCATCCATGGGGCTTGCCTTGGTGCTCTGGCTATGACCAGGACCTGTTGAGCAGCTCCTGGAGGCTAAGGAGCCCAGAGAAGACCCCGTGTCCCACTCCAGGGGCAGCTCCGGGAGGCTGCGCTTCTCGTCCATGGCAGGCAGACACTACTTCTTGAGGATGTCTTCAGCAGTTGGGCAGAAGGGCCTGGAAGGGGGCCTGGGGACCCCCCTGGAAGGGGGCCTGGGTACCCCAAAATGTGGCATCTCCATTCTCAGGGTCCCTGCTTTCACCATCCTGCTTTGCTGTGGCCCCAAGGCTCCTGACAGGCGACCTTCCCAGGCCCTGGGCCCCATCCCAGGCAGTACTGCGCAGGGGCAGTCTCTCTGCAGGCTGTCCTCTATAGGAATTTTAGAATTATTTTTTTCTAGACCTCTGAAAATGTTTTTATTTTAATAGAGATTGTATTGATTTTATAGGTGAATTTTGGTAAAATGGCCATTTAAACATTATTTGGTGATCCTTGAACAAAGTAAGTCTTTCCATTTTCTAATATATTTAATTTCTTTCTTCAGTTCTTGTAATTTTTCATGATAGAAGTCTTTTGCCAAGGTAAAATTGACTCCTAAGTATTTTTTAAGCTATTGTGAATGGAATTGTTTTCCTTATTTCTTTCTTAGTTCAATATTGGTAACTATGGAAGCTACTGAGTTTTGTGTGTTGATTTTGTATCCTACCATTTTGAGGAACTTGTTAATAAGATTTAAGAGTCTTCTCATGGAGTTTTTAGAGTCTTCTATGTAAAAGACACGTCTGTAAGCAGGGATACTTGATTCCTTCCTTTCTTACTTGTGCACTTTTTATTTCTTTCTCTTGCATAATTGCCCTGGTTAACATTTCAAGTACAATAGTGAACAAATGTAATGAGAGTTGACATCTTTGTTTTATTCCTGATTTGAGAGGAAATGCCTTCAATTTTTATCCCACTCAGTGTAATTTTGGCAATGGTTCGTTATATATAGCTCTTATCAATTTGAGGAAAGATCCTTCTGTACCTATTTTTGTCAGACCTTTTTTTTGTTTTGTTTTGTTAATCCTGAAGTTGTGTTGGATTTTGTTAAAGGCTTTTTTCTGCATCTATTGAGATGATCATATAATTTTTTATTCTTGATTTTATTTTTGTGGTGTATTACTTTTATTGATTTATATATATTGAAGCATCCTTGCATCTCTGTGAAAAAACCAACTTGGTCATAATGTAAAAATTTTTTACTCTTTTGTTGAATTCTCTTTTCAGAAGTCCTCTGTCTTATTGAGAATGTTTACATCTATGTCCATCAAGAATTTTGGTCTATAGTTTTCTTTTTTGTTACTGTTGTTGAATTCTTACTTGATTTTGCTATCGGGACAGGCTAACTTTATTAATTAAATTTGGGAGCATTCTTTCTCTTTCTATTTCATAGATAAGTTTAGGAAGCATTGGTGTTGTTTTTTAAAAGTCTGCTAAAATCCACCAGGCCTTTAGCTTAGTTGGAGAGTATAGTGTGTTAGTCAACTTTCCATTACTGTGACAAAATACCTGAGAGAAATTCATTTAAAGGAAGAAAGATTTATTTTGGTTCATAGTTTCAGTTCCTGGCTGCTTTGGTCCACTGTTTCTGAGCCCATGATTAAGCAAAGGCAGAGGATCATGGTGAGAGGGTGTGGTGGAGCAGATCTTCTCCCTTCCTGGCAGCTGGGAAGGAGAGAAATATATATCAATATTGATATCGATATCTGTGTCTATACATCTATCTATTTCAGAGAGATATCCTAGTGTCCTATGTCCTCCAACAAGGCTTCACCTCCTAAGGTTTCCATCACCTTCCAGGAATGCTGCCTACTGGGGCCTGTGCCTTCACCAGCAAGCCTTTGAGAAACATCCCAGATTTAAACCATAACAATATCCCAATTAATGAATTCATTCATTCATTGATGGCAATAGATATATTTCCTCCCCTTGTGTATTGTGAGTAGTGGTTTGAGTATCTGTATGCAAATACCTGTTCAAAGACTTACTTTCAATTCTCTGGGAAATATAGTTGGATCACCATATAAGTAGGTTCTACATCCAAGTATTCAAAAAATGTAGATAGAAATGATTTGGGAAAAGATCTAGAAAGTTCACAGAAGCATGCCGAGTGCTGTGCTGAATCTGTGTAAACGAAGTGCTGAGTCGGTGTGAGTTGCCGTGACCTCTTTCATTGCACAGATCTGCTGTGTTTGCTTTGTGTCTGGTTTGTGTACTGTGTAGTTAGACCTGTGAGGGTTGTGCCTGTCCTGAACATATACAGATTTTTTTCTTTCCTTCTTTTGTGAAACAATAGAGTATAACAATGGTTTGTGTTATATTCACGTTGTAGTACACATCTAGCTAGGATTTGAAGCACACAAGATGCTGCACATAGGTTATAAGCAAATATTACATAATTTTATATAAGGGATTTGAGCACTTTTGGATTTTGTTGTTTGTAGGCACATGTGACCCAGTTTCCCATGGATATTGAGGAATTTTCCAAATTTTAAAGGAAATTTTCTATACAGATTTCTATACCTGCTACACTCTTGTAATTCTGCCAGTAGTGGACAAAGGTCTTGATTTCTCTATATCTTTACCAATACTTGCTATTTTCTTTCTTTCTTTCTTTCTTTCTTTTTTAAATAGTGACTATCTTTACAGTGTAATATGATGTTATTGTGGTTTTAATTTTCATTCCTCTAATAATTAGTAATGTCAAACATCTTTTACATACTTATTAGCAGTTTGTACCTCATTGAAGAAATATTTATGCAAGTCCTTTGCTCATGTATTAAATCAGACTGTTTGATTTTCCGTTTTTGAGTTGTAAGAGTTCTTTTTATGCTATGGATATCAGTCTCTTATCAAATGTAT
The DNA here is from genome assembly GCA_004363535.1 of Dasyprocta punctata. Taxonomy (NCBI): domain Eukaryota; kingdom Metazoa; phylum Chordata; class Mammalia; order Rodentia; family Dasyproctidae; genus Dasyprocta; species Dasyprocta punctata. Next base: position 14,371 of record RJWM01011735.1, on the reverse strand, counting down.
GATTTGCAAGTATTTTCTACCATTCCTGCAGATTTTTTCACTCTATTGATTGTATCTGTTGATATCTAATTTTTTACATTTGGTGTAATCCTATTTATTTACCTTTACTTTTCTTCTTTATGCTTTTGATATCACATCCTAGAAATCATGTATTAAAATAAATGCATTACTTGAGTAGTTACTTTATATTATATTTATAATTAATAAATCACATGTTTAAGTTCAGTTTTTCATTTTAATTTTTTCTTAGATGTTTATTTTTGTCTTTGAGGAGTACTCTGTAAGATAAGTTATTAGATATAGAAGTATTAGCTCAATTTGAATAAAGGTAGGATTGTGTTCATTTATCCATTCCCAGTGCTGAGAACAATAACTCGTATTATGTACGAAAAGCTCAGTAAATATTCACAAAGTGATGAAAAGGAAATGCACATATGTAAATTTCTAAGATACAACTCTTGAGCTGAGTCTCAAGAAAAGGAGAAGACTTTTGCCCAGCAGACTATGGCAGACCCTGCTCACAGCATCCTTCTTCCAAGCCATTTTCAAACCAGTATTCGGCATACTGTAGTTCGGCCAAGGAGATGCAAATGGGAATTTGGTGGGTGCAGCTTATGGGAATGGGGTTTGTACTTAATAAAAGGAATTTCAGTGAGTCTACTGAATGTCTTTTATTGTTCTTCTTGCATGGAAAATAGATGTACTGCTTGAAATTTCAATGGCGCTTAAGATAGTGGAGTCACAAGCATGCCGAGAAACTTGCGAAGTGAGTTCAAAGATGGAAAAGGCCTGAGTCCTTATTAGTATTATCAGGCCACTGCACTGACCTTGGAATACCAACCTATGAACCTCTCTGTTTATCTAGGCAACTGTTAGTTGCTTTCTTTTTGTTATTGATTGCCAGAGAAATTCCTAGCTGACTTGAACAGATGGAAAATATATTCACACAGATAAGTGAATGTGACCAAATACTTGGGATTGTGAAATAACGTGAAGCATTAGGTAATGTGTAAGTAAATACATGAGTTCAGGTTGGCTGGGGTTGAGGGGTCAAATTAGAGGAGCTGAAACATTATATTTTATAAAAGAATCTGGATTTAGTTCTGTAGGCAACTATATAGACAATGAAGAGAGAAGTTATATGGTTTATTTAATCACATCAAAGACACCATCAATACAAGGGACACCATTATTGAACATATTAAAGAAGAACACCTTACCTAAATAAATGATGACATTCCAATTAAAAAAACAACTTCGTCTCAGAGATGCAAAAAGATATGTACCTTAGAATCAATGAAAACTGGTTATAGATAATTTGTATGGATACAATGTGCAGGCATTGTGATAAGCACTTTGTCTTATTTCACTTAGTGCATTCAACATTTTATGAATTAGATATGGATTTTTCTTTTCCATTTTAGAGGTGGGAATTACAGGATCACTCTAGGTTTCTTGAAAGATCAAATGCATGGATACTCTTTCTAAAGGCAGGTGTGCAAAACGTAGAAGGGAGAGATTTAGACAAAGAATTTGAGGTTCTTTTGGGATATTCAATAAAACTATTCAGCAGCGAGTTGGGTATAAGGTTCAAAAGTTAAGGGGAGAGAAAGAGATGGATTAGTCAGATCATCCATTTGATCAATCATATTCAAGGATCTATAGTGAACCAGGTTCTGTACTAGGTACTAGGGATATTATTTCAGGCACATCAGTCAAGTGAAGAAGATAGAGATTGTTTAGCCAGTCCACAACTATTTTAAAGTGTATTTTGCACTGACTGTTCTGTGTTTAACAAAAAACCACGAAGTCTTTGCCATTGGAAACTTAATTTCTTTGGAAAAATACAGACCAAAGTATATGAATGAATAAATAAGAAGTTTCATACAATGATAATGTTATAAGTAAAAAGAGTCCCCCCCCCACCAACTGGATGTTTTGAGTGCTTTCAAGAAGATTTGATCTACACTGTGTGTTTGTGGAAGACCTCTCCTCTATTATGACCCGTAAGCTAAGAACTTATCGTTCCCACAGAGGACAGAGCAAGTTATACAGTAATGAAAGTAAAGGAAAGCATGTGCTGATGTCATCAGATAGAAACAAAGTTGTCAGGAATAGAGAGAGTGCCAGTAAAAGAAACATCTCCTCCAGGGAGAGGGAGAGTATGGGGAACAGTATCAGGATGAAAACGCTAATGTGGGAAAATACAAATGGTAAATACTAACGTCCTTGAAGTAATGAAAATAGAGAGTTCCAAGGACAAGTAGCACAGAACTAATTGCCAAATAATTCCAACATTTAGAAGTTTGAGGGAGAAGAAGAAGAGGAAGAGGAAGAGGAAGAGGAAGAGGAAGAGGAAGAGGAAGAGGAAGACGAAGACGAAGACGAAGAAGAAGAAGAAGAAGAAGAAGAAGAAGAAGAAGAAGAAATGAAGAAAGTGGTCTGTGAAAGAGTAGCTGGGAAAAGAAGCCAAAAAGTGTTATTTTGGAGAAATCAAACCAGAAATTGTTCAAGGAAATGTAGTTTAGAACATTGGGTTTAATGTCCTTAAAATTAGTGTTGAAAAAATAGAAAGAAACTTGATAGAACTCTTGGTTAGATGTTGCCTGTCTTCATCTCAACAACCATCATGGCAGGAAGGGGGACTAAAGAGTTTATAGTGTTTGGGGGGATAACACCATTTTTCTTCTCTCTGTCTTCCTCCCCTCAACTGTCTGACTATAGTCTTAAAACAGAGTTTATAAATCAAATCTCCTCATAACAGGACATCAAAGTAAGGCCCCATTCACCCATGATTTCTTTTTACTTTAGGTACTTTGAAAATACCAAGACATCCAGGTATTCTTCTCTTTCTCGCTCTCATTTTGTTTTATTGTGGTAAAAAAAGTACTGTGATTTTAATGCATTTTAAAATGTATAATACATTATTGTTAATGATAGATACAAAGTTGTGGAGTAGATCTCTAGAACTTAACTGAAACTATGCCTGATAATTTGTAGTTCCCATTTCTTCAACCTGTGCAACTGGTGTTTCACTATTTGATTTTATGAATAAAATCTTATTTAGGCACTTCCCCTAAATGTAATTATGCAACATTTGTCTCTTATTGTGAGTAGTTTATTAGTAGCATAATGTCCTAAGCTTCATTAATCTTTTAAAATATTGCAACATTTTCTGTTTTCTTGAGACAGAATAATGCCTACACACACACACGTCACATTTATTTACCCATTTTGGCTATTTATATTAATCCTGTAAAGAGCACAGGGTACAAATGTATATTTTAAATTATTATTTCAATTTTGAAAATTTAGAATAAACATCTAGAGAAAGGATTGGTAGATCAAATGGCGTTTTTACTTTTATTGTTTTTAAATTTATCTTTCATTGATATATGCTTACAGAACACAATGTTTACATATTTGTGTGGAGTTGTCACATGTACATAACACATCTTAAATTTTTATCTCCTACCCCTCCCATCCCTCCTTACCCTTTCCAACTCTTAGTCTCTTTCCCATTTGCAAATGCATACTGTTTATAGCAGCAATACCATCTTGCATTCCCCTCCACAATGTGCAGATTCTAATTTCTCTACATTCTAGCTAATGTTTGACTTTTGTTTGATAATAAACATCTTGACATGTGTGTTTGTAGTTTTAATCTACATTTACCTGACTAATAACCTGACTTTTTGTATACCTATTAGCTTTTGTATATTTTCTTTTTGTGTGTGTCTATAAAAGTACTTTTTTCATTTAAATCTTTTTTTTTTTTTTGCTGTTATGTTGCAGATGTTTATATATTTTGGATACCATTCTCTTATCGTACATATAGTTTGCCAACATTTTCTGCCATTCTGGGAAAAAAAACTTTGTCAGTTATTCCTCAGATGGAAGAATTATATCTAGAATATATAAAGAACAACAAAAAAAATCAATCTCCACAAACATGAGGCCCAGTCAAAAAATGGGCAACTTAAAGGAATAGACTGTTCTCTGAAGCACAAATGACAATTAATACATGGAAAGATGATCAATATCTGCTAAGTTTTGTAGGCTGGAGAGTAAAACTCTTGAGTCAGGGGTCATCATACATCTGAGTGTGAAGGGGTTGGTCTGCCGAGAGCTTCTGGTAATACACTAGGTGGAAGACCCAGGAGGAAGGACACAGAGGTGAAACTGAGATGAAGGGGAGAGGGAATGAGGGCTAATTGGTGGGAGCTGACAAAGACCAGAGTGTTGGTTAACCTTATTCAAATCCTCCTTTCCCCAAATTAATTGAGGTGATTGGCTCTTGGGACAGAGACAGAGGTCTGCAGTTAGCCATAGCCAAAGCTATGCAGCCAGGAGGTGGATTCCAAGAGTGACTGTCCTCACCACTCCCAAGCAGGGAGTTAAGCAGCCCACGGGCAGGGGGGAAATTATGTGGCTGCTTGCAAGTGATTGATGACTGCAGTGGAAGGGAGCTGTGTAGACACTTTGTGTGGTATAACTGTCATGTGTGTGTGTATGTGTGTGTGTGTGTGTGTGTGTGTATGTGTGTGTCTCTGTGTGTTTTCTTGCTTCTGTGCCTGTTTTGGATTCTCTCTTTTTTCTCTTTTCCTTGTTTATTCTTCTGCACCAATGATTTTCTTGAATTTTTTTATTTTTCAAATTTCCCCCATATTGTCCACACACCCTCTTCCTCAGTGTTTCTTCTTTTATCTCCCTTTTACTCATGCTCTGTCTCCTATTTTGTTTTGTCTTTCTCATTTTACCTATCTCCCCACCCCTTCCCTTGCTTTTTCTATATCTCTAATGTGACATACATATGGCAGGTGTCTGTATATGTACAAAGAGATTAAGAATAGACCAATGCTTTAACTTGAATGGTAACATTTATGGTCATGTTAGGGCAAAATGTAACAGAATTGTGCTTAGAGGATTCATACAAAACTAACCAAAAATATATTTACAGATTGCACAACCTCACAGCTTCACTCAATCTCTAATTACACCTTCCTCCCCTCTGCATTTATCCTCCCACCTTCAAAAACATTTTCTGAAAGTCCTTGCCACTAACCCTTTACTCTGTTTATAAATATACCTCCAACAGAGCCTGACATCCTATTTTTTAACTTATTAATATTTCTCTTATCTTCCTCCACAGCTACTTACTGACTTACCTCGTTAATTTTCATCTTTCTCTTCCCCATTCATATCCCAGACTAATCACCAATAACAGTAGAGTACAGTCTGTGAGGGACACTGATAAAAGGGTGAAAATGGGAGGTCTCCAAGAAGATGGCAGAACAGTAAGCAGCAGAGTAAACAGCCTTTCTGAGAGATACAGTCCAGATGCTGGAATATAGCATCATGGGGAAGACAAGAAGGAAGGAAGTGGGTCCCCTGGACCCAGGAAAAATCTAAAGTGAGAATTGAAGCCTACAGAAAGAGTAAAAAGAAAACTTAAATGAAGAAGGCAGTAGCTGGTGGCACCACTGCCTGGAGCTGGACCCACTGTGACAGAGGAGCCATTGGAACCTGGGAGTACATGATCAAGGTGATGTGGTGGCTGGTGAACCTGGAGGCCTCTGCAGAGAGAGGCAGCATTGGAGGGGAGCAGCAGTGGAGGGGAGCAGAAGACCTGGAAGAGTGCACCACCAGGCTGGTGGTGAGTGCAGAGGACTTGGTCCTCCCGTGGGAGAGTGACTGGCTGGGAACCATTTTAGAGTCAGGTCAGATAAGCCTGGAACCAGAACTGCTACCAACTTCCTCCAGTAGCCATTAGCTGGGCACAGACCCATGGAAATTGCTCAAACTGAGCTCTGCCACTGTGTGCATTCTAATGGCACTGCAGAGGTTCACCAGCTTGGTCTGGTGTCAGAGACTGGCCCTGCCCCTGCACACACTCCAGGAGTGGTAGTGGAGGATCCCTGCTAGTGACCAACCTTGGTCACCAGGCAGTGGCTAGCCCCACCCCTGTGTGCACTCCACCAGTCATCAGGGAGTCAACACAGGCTGGGAAAAGCAGCAGACAGCCCTGTACCAAAGCACCCAATGGCCACCATCACATACCCATAGCCAGCACTGGCTAGAAGAACCAAACAGTCTCACTTCAGAGAAATTATAACCAATACAGAAGTGCCTGGGATCCCAGTACCTACTTGTCCAGAAGAACCCAGGAATATGTCAAGACAAAGAAACAAAAGGCAATCTCTGGCCTCCAATCCAAGCAGAGCAAGTCCAGGAGATGCAAACATGGAAGAGATTGGGAGTTGTACACCTGAAGTTTCTGAAGCAGTGGCAACTGAAGTACCCTATAGCTTTTTTTTTTTTTGGTACCAGGGATTGAACTCACAACCTTACACCTGCCAGGCAGGGTGCTTAGGCCACTGTGCTAAATCCCTGGCCCCACCCTTAATTTTTTTTTTTTTTTGTAGCACCGGGGATCAAACTCAACCTTGCACCTGCCAGGCAGGTGCTTAAACAGCTGAGCCAAACCCCCAGTCCTGATGTCAACTGAAGTAAAGAAACAACTTCATGAGGCTATAAATGAAATTAGAACAGAAATACTAACTCAGGTAAAAGAAGAAATGAAAAACATAATAAAAGAATTTCTAAGCATCTCTAAGGAAGACATAGATAAAAAGTGGAGGAGCATAGGAAAATGAGGGAAACCTTGAATGAACAATACAAAAAGAATTAGAATACATGAAACAGACTCAAAGAGAATCTGGGAAATTAAAAATTCCATTGAAAGCTGGTAAAACCACTCAAAAGAAACTGAAGATAGACTTTCAAACCTTGAAGACAAGCTGGGCGTGGTGGCACATGCCTTTAATCCAGCACTCGGAAGGCTGAAATAGGAGGAGCATTGTGGGTTCGAGGCTGGCTTGGGCTACAACGTGAGTGCAAGGCCAGCCTGAGCTACATAATGCAACCCTGCTTCAAAAAAACCAGGGCTGGGAGTTTGGCTCAGTGGCTTAAGCACCTGTCCGGCAGGTGCGAAGTTGTGAGTTCAATCCCCAGTGCTGGAAAAACAAAAACAAAAACAAAACAAAAACAAAAAAAACAAAACAAACCCTTGAAGACAGGTTTGCAGCTTGTGATCATAAAAGAAAAGATCTCTTAAAATAACAAGGAACCTGAAAGTAACAATTAAACAGCTGCAAGACAACCCAAAGAAACATAAGAATAGTAGGTGTGAGGGAAGAAGCAGGGGTCAGTACAAATGAAAGTAAAAGTCTATTTACAAAAGTAGTATCAGAAAACTTCCCAAGCATGAGAAAAGGAAGTGACATTCAGATAAGTGAAGCATATAGAACTCCAGCTAGCCATAACCAAAATAAATCTACACCCAGACATATAATAATCAAGATCCCAGAAATTCAGCACAAGAGCAGAGTATTAAAAGCTGTTAGAGAAAAGATGCAGATCATCTATAAAGGAAAACCCATCAGAATCATGACAGACTTCTCAACACAAGCCATCAAGTCCAGAAGAGCTTGGAGTAAAGTATTTCAAGTCCTGAAAGAAAACAACTTCCAACCCATATTGATGTAACCTACAAAACTGTCTTTCAAAATTAATGGACAAATAAGATACTTCCATGACAAAGAACAACTGAAGGAATTCATGACCACCAAACCAACCCTACAGAGAATACTGAAGGACATTCTAGAGAGAGATAAAAAACCCCACAGCTCCAGAAACAGTGGACAGGAAAAGTAGGCAGCCAATGGCAGGAAAATAGCATGGCAGAGATGAGGCAGTATATGTTGGCCATAACCATTAATATAGATGGCCTCAATTCACCAATAAAAGGAAACACAGGCAGAGTGGATCAGCAGACAGGATCCACCAATATGCTTTATACAAGAAACACATTTAACGTGAAAGGGGGTTCATAGACTGAAAGTCAAAGGAGATAGAACAAGGCCCTATATGACAGGGCACCAGAAAGAAGTGAGGGAAGCTTGCCCATTAGCTGCAGAGTGGACAAGAAAGATATGGCATTTTTATCCAATGGAAAGCTACTCAGCTATAAAGAAAGGTAACCTTGAGGCTTTTGTAGGTAAGTGGATACAACTTGACATCATGGTCATGGATGAAATGATTTGGGGTCACATGGGTGAACATCATGTTGTCTCCCTAGTATAAAAAACTAGTGCAGTTAGTGGGATTCAAAATACACAATACATATCGAGAAAGTGAAAGGAGAGCAAATGTCTAAAAAGGGAAGGCAATGGTCATTGTTAATCTATTATTGTGATTTGAATCCCATATTGTTTTCAATGTTCTGTTTAGTTTGGTTTTATTCTGTTTTGGTTGGTCTAGTTTTATTATACTTGGTGGCATGGATAGCTATTTCAAAGATAACATAATGCATTATGGTAGCTATTATTGATTTCCTATTACCTTGTTTTGGAGCCCTGTATTCCTTTCATTGTTTTGTTTTGAGTGATTTTATTCTATTTTGATTTGCTTGATTGTATTATGTCTGATGATATAGGTAGCTAGTTAGAAGATAACAGAGACATTATGGTAACCACTGTTGTTTTACTATTGTTTTGAAGTCCTGTGTTGCTTCCATTGTTTTGTTTTTATTTGTTTTATTCTGTACTATATTGTTTGATTTTATCATGCCTGATGGTATGGGCAGTTATTTTGAAGATAATGAGAGGCATTATGGTAGCCATTATTGATTTCCTTTTATCTTTTTTAGAAGTCATGTACCATGTTCATTGTTTTGTTTTGATTAACTCTATCCTGTTGTATTTTGTTTGGTTTTATTCTCTTCAAAATTTAAAAAATCAATGAAGTTAAAGTTAAAAGGGTGAAAATGTCAAGACAAGTTTTCATGTTTATGATTGATGTATGGTTGGATCTGTGAATGTGTTACATCAGTAGAAAGCCTCTTCCTACAACAGAGTGATTGGGTCCAACCTAATCCAACTGAGTAAAGTGAAGTGGTAGAAAATACCTTTGACATATAAACTAAGACCAATCACTAGAAAACAGAACCTAACTAAAGAGATCATCATACCAACAAGAAAGTCTCTTTACTGTATTTGACCTCAACCCTCAGCACAGAAAAATAGGAAGATGAGCAGGGCAACAAATGTCTCCAAAGACACAACTCTCCCAGAGCAGACCCAAGGGGCACTGATGGAGAGAAAATTAAACAACAAATAGCTGACCTGCATGAAATGATTAAAAAAGGAGCAAAGAAACTTGGTGAGCTCAAAAGTAACACAACCCAAAAGATAGTGAAACTAAAAAAATTTGACCAATGTGATTATAAGATACAAATGGAAAGTCAGAAAACCTGGCAAGAACTATTCAGAATAAGAATGACAAGTTTACCAAAGAAATAGACTCCATGAAAAGATACAAAACAGAAACTCTGGAAAAAAATTTCTGTTGAATACATGAAGAGCAGAAGGGACCAGTGAGAGGAGACCTTGAGGACAGGATGGAAGTACAACACAATAACTCAGAAATAGCTTGAAAATGAAGAAAGAGCAAGAAAATTCACCCAACAACTACTAGATGATGCTCAGAAGACTAAGCCAAGGGTAATTGGAGTTAGAGGGAAAATAGAGGGCAGTAGAGCTGGAATAAAAAAATCTGATGACAGAAATGATAACAAAAAGCCTTTCCAAATATGGGGAAAGAAGTCAACATACAGGTAAGCATGGGTTACAGAACATCAAATAATTATGATGAGAAAAGAAGCTGTCCATGACACATCATAGTCAAAGTCCCAGGAATTCAACACAAAAACAAATTTGTAAGAGAAAAGTGAAAAATCACTTATACGGGTAAACCTGATAGGATTATGCAGATTTTTCAATGCAAATTTTAAAGGCCAAGAGAGATTGAAGTGACCTGTTCAAGCCCTAAAAGAAAGCAATTTCCAGCTCAGACTAATGTATCCTGTAAAATTATCTTCCAAAATTGACAGAGAAGATCATTTTGTGACAAAGAACAGCTTAAAAAATTCATGAACATGAAACCTGCTGTCTAGGATATACTGAAAAACATGATAGACAGAGATAATAGAGCCAACAAAATAAAAAATCTGATGGAATGAATATAACAAGTAGGGCAAAGTCCCATCTGAGAACTAGTGCCATGTGTGGGACTCTGTTGGACTGGGGGACAGCCAGACCCAAGTCTTTCCCCATGGTCAGTGCCATTTGCAGACTGCAGGGGGAGAGAACAAGGCCACACCAGGAAGCAAGCCCTGTCTTGTGTTTTTTGTGTAATATCCAGACAATCATTCCCTAGATCAATATTTTGACCTCTATGTTTTCTCCTAGTAGTATCAGAGTTTCATGTCTTAATGCTAAAATTCTTGATCTATTTTGTGTCAATTTTTGTACAGGGTAAGAGGTAGAGTTGGATGCCTGTGGTGTTTGGTGTTTCTCTGACCTTGCAGGTCTAGGGCCAGTGGTCTGATCACTGGTTCAGAGGATAGCTGTATGGGGTATGCTATGTCCCCCCAAGTCCTCACATACTTTTGATGGGGCTGAGTCTGACGCTTGTAATCAGTTTGTTGTCTAGCACCAGGATTGATGATGTGACTGTTGTACCCGCCCAGGGGTGGAGCCGATGTACAGTATAAGGGAAGGCAGGTCTTCCGCTTCCCTGTTTCCGTCCTGTCTCTCTCTCTCACCAGCGCAACTTGCGGCTTGCCGCTTGCAGCTGCCATGAACTGTAGGCCCGTCACCCCATGCCGCCTTGGAGCCAACTTTATGGACTGAAACTCCTGAGAAACTGTAAGAATAAACCTTTCCTTCTCTAATTTTGGGCATCAGGTATTTTGTCTCAGCAATGAGTAAAAAGTAACTAAGACAATAGCGGTACACAGTATGGCATCTAGGGGAATATCTCCTTCTGAGGGTGGTAGGCTTGAAGTCTTATATCATTTTCATTGTTTTGTTGGGTTGGGTTTTATCTGTTTTGTTTTGTTTGATAATGTTTAATCCGATGGCATGAGCAGCTATTTCAAAGATAGCAAGATATATTATGGTGGCCATCTTGGATTTACTATTGACTCGTTTTGAAGTCCTTGATTGCATTCATTGTTTTGTTTTTATTAATTCTATTCTATTCTCTTCTGTTTGATTTTTACTATGTCTGAAGGTTTCTGCAGCTATTTTGAAGACAACAAAAGGCATTATGGTAACTATTGTTGATTTTGTAATGTTTTGAAGTACTGTATCACTTCCACTGGTTTGATTGGTTTCATTGTTTTGTTTTCCTTGGTTTTAACCTCTTTAAAACAAACAAACAAACAAACAAGTATGGTGAGAAGCTAAACAAAATACATAAACAAGTAGAACAGTGTACACAACTACAAAACAAACCAATGCATCTACAGACATTTGATTCTAGACAGAGGCACCAAAAATGTGTGCTGGAGTGAATGACCATTTCACAAATGGTCCTGGGAAAACTGGATGTCTACGTGCATAAGAGAGAAACCAAACTCTATCTCTTACCCTGCACAAAAACTGACACAAAATATTTCAAGAATTTTAACGTTAAGACATGAAACTCTGATACTACTAGGAGAAAACATAGAGGTCAGAATATTGATCCAGGGAATGATTGTCTGGATATTACACAAAAGGCACAAGAAATAAACTAAAAAGTGACAAGTGGAATTGAATCAAACTGAAAACTTTTGTATGGCAAAGGAAACAAGTGGAGAATAATCAAGAGAATGAGAGAAAATTTTCTTTGCAAGTTCCTTGTGTGCCAGAAAAAAATATGGCATTGAATAAAATTTCCCCTTAAGATCAACATTGAACCTAAATCACTGAATTTGATTCGGTTCTCATCCAATTCAGTTGGAGACCAGAATTGTGGAAAGAATTAAGTTCATGAATACCTAGATATTTATATGCCAATCAATACATGAAAAGTCCTTAATATCATTAGCCATCAAAGAAATCTAAGTATAAACTACAAAATGTTACTATCTCACCTCAGTTATGATGGCTATAATATATTAGAAACAAAAAACCAAAGAAGCAAATATTGTTCACTATAGAGAGAACAAAGAACTTTTATGCACTATTGGTGGGAATTAAAATGAGTGTAACTATGGTGGAAAACAGTAAGGAATTTCTCAAAAAATCTAAAAATACAATTGCCATCCCTCTAGGTATATATCCAAAGGAAGAGAAATACGCACACAAAAGGATGGTTTTACATGCATTGCTATTTTAGTACTATTCATAATAGCTAAGGTATGGACTTAGCTTATGTTCTAATTAGCAAATTGGTGGATGGAAAAAATATGGTATTTATGCACAGTGCTGTATTATTTATCCCAAAAGAAAACTGAAATCCTGCTATTTTTTGGAAAATGGATGGAACTGGAGGACATCATATTAAGTAAAATAAGCCAGACCTGGCCTGAAGTGCAGTACTACATTCTCTCTCATATGTAGAAAAAGAAAAGATGTCAACTTGAAAATAAAATAGTAATGACTGGGAAGTGAAAGGGTGCTGGGTTAGGCCAGATAGGCTGGTAGGTGGCAAGGGAGGGGTAGGTGGCAAGGTAGGGGTAGCTGAATATGATCACATCGCACTGTGTGCTTGTATGAAAATATTACCCTGACTCACTAATATGTACAACCAATATGCTAACAAAACAAATTTTAAAAAGTTAAAGTGCCCATCAAAAGATTACTGTAGAAACAAAATATGATATAAACCTATAGTAAGAAACTATTCAGGCATTAAAACGGATAAAACTCAAAAAATGACGAAGTATTAGTATCTAGAAAATATTTCCCCAAACCTAAAAAATATAATGAATAAAACAAGTCTGCAAGCTGGGCGTGGTGGCGCACGCCTTTAATCCCAGCACTCAGGAGGCTGAGGTAGGTGGAGCATTGTGAGTTCGAGGCTGGCTTGGGCTACAACGTGAGCACAGGGCCGGCCTGAGCTACGTAGTGCGACCCTGCCTCAAAAAACCAGGGCCAGGAGTTTGGCTCAGCAGCTTAAGCACCTGTCTGGCAGGTGTGAGGCTGTGAGTTCGATCCCTGGTGCCAGAAAAAAGTCTGCAAAAAAAATGAGGAAAGGCTATAAAAGAGCAGCTCACAAGTGGAGCAAACAGAAATAGTAGATGAATACCAAAAAAACTGCTTAACATTTTAGTAATCAGAAACACACAAATGAAAACAACTTATTTCCATTGCATTAAGAAAAATTTAAAACTTTGAAAATATTCAATTAGGTAAGCTTGCAATGTTAAGGGTACTTGCATACTTTCCTAGATGGAATTTTATATTTTGTAGGGTCATTTGCTACTATATGAAAATATGCATATACTGGATTTACCAATTCTGGTTGAATATATATATATATATATATATCTACCATAAAGAAATATTCTGTTTGTGAACATGGAGTCATACACAAGAATATTCATTACAACATTGTGTGGATAAAAATATTAGAAATGACATTTTGGATATTAAAATGGCTAAGGAGAATGTAGTGGACTGTGCAAAAGAATGCTTTGCAGTAGCTTCCTGCATATATCAAGCATGCATAAAGTCATGCAACTGAGTGAAAAACACAGATTTCACACTGATCTCAAGCATAATGCTAACATTTACAGTATATATGCAAATTTATATAACTACAATTTTTGAGTGAGTAAGAGAATAGAATTCCAGGTAGCAAGAAGGACTTTCATTTTTCACATTACCTGGAATCGTTTTTTAAAGAGCAGATTGCAACATAATTCACATTTTTAAAAGGAAAAACACCTTTCAGGAAGAAACTTGGTAAATTAATGATGGTTATTGCTGCAAAGAGTAGTGGGAGAGTAAAGAGGGTTGTCAATAGGAAAATTTCCAAGTTTTTCCCTCTAATCTTATATATTTTTTAATCCAATATATACACACCTATTCCTTTTGTCAGCTTTTAGAATGCTGAGTTGTTTCAACATTTTTAAAGCAATATATAGGAGCTCAGACAGTGCTATTATTATACATGCAAAATGTGACTATGAATGTAATTTGATTATTCATTTTCAAGCTCCTTTTAATTATATTTTTATTAATGTTTATTCATTTTACAAAATATTGGATTTCAATATGGTATTTTCTTAATATATATAACATTTTGATGATATATTTTCTCTATTACCCTTACTTATATCCTTCCCCTGCCATTATACTTTTCCTCTTCTTTTAATAGTCTGTGTTTTACTTTCATGTCACTTGTTTGTATTCCACATTTTAGGGAAAATAGGCAACATTTCTCTTTCTGAGTCTGGCTCATGTTGCTTATTATGCTGATCACCAGTGTCATCCATTTCCCTGCAAATGACATAATTTCGCTTTTCTTTGTGGCT